>WBNM01037754.1:5078-112624 GCA_013399055.1 Ramphastos sulfuratus | reverse complement strand
GGCTATGCAGGCCGATCGTGTAGGGGCATTTAGAGCTTGATTCTGGTAGACTCTTGGTAGGCAGTTTCCAGGCAGTTCAGGATACAATAAGGCAGTAACAAGCAAGTAAGCATGGATACAGTGGCAGAGCACAGATACAATGGCAGAGCACATTGTGTCACCCGCTCATTTCCTTTTATCAATACAGCCTGAGACTAATGAGCCTTTGGACAGAGCCAGTCAGAATGGCAGTTAGCCAAACTTGACCATATTAGGTGAAACCATAGGCCTGCTTTACCCTTTGTAGGGCAGAACACAGGCCTTGCACAAGGTGTGCACAAGCTGAGCCTTGTTTACCTTGTAAACCTTGTGTACCTTGTTTACCACAGGATGCAAAAGGCCAGGGTCCTCAGACTCAGTAGCTCAGGTTCTTTGTCCTCTTTCCCACAGCTGCTTCTCCCCAAAACAGAAGGTGGGAGAACAGAAAAAAGATGTCTGGGCAACCCAGGATATGTATAAGCCTATTTTGGTCTGCTTAGGTCTACCACAACAGGAGTCAGTGAAGGAAATAGAATAGTAATAACAAAAAACAAATACCTTTTTACCTTTACATACATGTAATGAAATAGTTGAAATATAGGAAAACATTTAAATTAAACTGATAGATCTGTTCGGTATGGTTATACGGTGTAAAAATACATCAGCACTGAAAACTTTGTCTTCTGAGGTGCCTTCATTTCCATCATTACTTCTTGTGAAAGGTAGGTTCTCCCTAGACTCAATTCATTAAAGAAAATTATGTATGAATTTCCTCCAGCTCTTTCAATCAACTAAGTATCTTCACATCAGTGTTGAACTAGAAAATTAGTTTTATAGTACAAGGGTAATGATATGTTAATTGCTTCTTATGAGTATGTAACCTTGGAAGATATAATAATAGAGGAATCCCTGTTCTTAAAACCAGTTTTGTGTCAACATTTTCCTGGCAAACATTATTGTTACCCAACCAAGTACAATACTTCTGTTCTTTATAAATGTTTACTCATATCATGAGGCAAAATTTCCTAAGTTCCTATAAAGGTTTTAATTTTGATGTAAGCTTTAAATTTGTAATTCCCTC
The DNA here is from genome assembly GCA_013399055.1 of Ramphastos sulfuratus. NCBI lineage: Eukaryota > Metazoa > Chordata > Aves > Piciformes > Ramphastidae > Ramphastos > Ramphastos sulfuratus. Next base: position 111,525 of record WBNM01037754.1, on the reverse strand, counting down.
TGAATTGTGAACGTTTTTTTCCCTTGAATGACAAACAAGTTTTATACAAAGTATTTTCTTGACACTTTCTCTTTTATCTTTCTATTTCCTTTTAACAATGTAACTTTTTTTATAGTTTTAATTTCTAACTTATTCTTACATTTTAGAAAAGACATGGAATGGAAGATACTTAATAGCAATGAGAAAAGTTTGAATCACTTTTCATCTGCACGAATATTTTTTTCCTGAAAATTTGGATTTACATAATTTTATCAAATGATTAAGCGTCACATCTATTCTAGTGCAAAGTCCTGCATCTGGGTCAGGGCAATCTCAAGCACCCATATAGGCTGGGCAGTGACTGGCATGAGAGCAGCCCTGAAGAAAAAGACTTGGGGATACTGGTGGATGAGAAGTTCAACATGAGTCATTGGTGTGGACTTGCGGCCCAGAGATCCAACCATGTCCTGGGCTGCATCAAGAGAAGTGTGGCCAGCAGGACGAGGGAGGTGATTTTCCCCCTCTACTTCACCGTGGTGAGCCCCCACCTGGAGTACTGCATCCAGTTTTGGAGCTCCTATTACAAGAGGGATGTGGACATGCCGGAGCATGTCCAGAGAAGGGCCACAGGGATGATCAGAGGGCTGGAGCTGCTCTCCTATGGAGACATACTGAGACAGCTGAGACTACTCAGTCTGGAGAAGAGAAGCCTTCCAGTATCTGAAGAGGGCCTACAGGAAGTCTGGGGAGGGACTGCTTACAAGGTCTTGCAATGACAGGACAAGGGGCAATGGGTTTAAACTGAAAGAGGGGAGATTTAAACTGGATTTTAGGAGGAAGTTCTTTGCAGTGAGGGTGGTGAGACACTGGCACAGGTTGCCCAGGGAGGTTGTGGCTGCTCTCTCCCTGGAGGTGTTGAAGGCCAGATTGGATGAGGCCTCTAGTGAGTTGTACTAGTGGGAGGTGTCCCTGCCTATGGCAGGGGGGTTGGAATAGATGATCTTTGAGATCCCTTCCAACCTTACCATTCTATGATTCTATAAGGCTATGAGGAGACCGTATTGTGGCCTTCCAGTATTTGAAGGGGGCCTACAAGAAAGTTGGTGAGGGACTTTTTAGGGTGCCAGGTAGTGATAGGACTAGGGGAAATGGAGCAAAACTAGACGTGGGGAGATTCAGATTGGAAGTTAGGAAGAAGCTCTTTACCATGAGGGCAGTGAAACACTGGAACAGTTGCCCAGGGAGGTGGTGGAGGCCCCATCCCTGGAGGTTTTTAAGGCCATGCTGGATGGGGCTCTGAGCAACCTGATCTAGTGTGAGGTGACTTTTCTTATTTATTTATTTTTTTTTTTTTTATATTTTAAAGTGTTATTATTTGCATTTTTCACAATGGATAAAATTAATGTGCTCCTAGTGTTTGACAGAATTACTGTTCTTGCCTGTGAACATAGATGTAATTTATTAGTTTTTCATATAGGTGAGTTCAATTTGAGTCAGTCAGCATGGACCAGTATGAAAGTGCTATAATTTTTACCTGTTTATTTTAGAACTTAATAGCAATAAAATAAAAAGGCAAAATTATAGTTCATAAGTTGCAGTCATCTGTTCTTAGAGGTATCACAGAGCCCTTGATAATTTAATTATCTTTTATTTATTAGCCTAGGGATTCAACACAATAATTTAGAAGAACTTTAAGAATCAAATATTCTATGAAATTTAAATATCTGTTTCATCTAAAATTGACTGTTACAGGCAATTGTATTGGCTGCTTTTCCCAGTCAGATTTCAGCTGTGCTTAGGTGCAAAACAACTATTCAAGTTCTTTTTGTAAAGGGACTCGTGAATTTGAACAATGCAATATGTTCAGAGACACATGCTAGTTTATTAGCATGAGAAAAATAAAGTTTTATTCATATGGTCTGCTCCTTCAAATAAATTGGTTGCAGATGAACAAAATTTGGCTTACTGTCAACTTCTGCTATAATTGCTGGAGATATTGAAATGATTAGAAGGTTCACTGTCAGCTTCTTTTGAAGAAAGAATAAACTCTTTTGTCAAAGTTCAATGTCCTTAAGTTTGTAGAGTGCTGAAAGAGTTAAGTACTTTGTGTTCTCAATATGAAGAAGCTAACGAAAGATGGAAGAATAAAAAAGACAAAGATGACATAAGAACAGACTAGAAAAAGTGTGGCACTGCCAATAAATTTTGAATTAGGACACAAGAAGCTTTGAGCTTTGCAACTGATATATCCACAGAATATAAATCACTTCCTATTCAATAGTTCCCAGTATGATGCCCACTCTTTCATGCAGCATTTAACATATATGTGCATATACAGCTCAGGCAGAGCACAAGAACAAGGGCCTGAGATTAACGCAGCTCCCACGCAAAGGTGGAAAGGTCCACACTCCACACTGACATCCGTTATCCTTTTGGGTTATATCCTGATTTTCACAGCTTGGGAAAGTCATGCATTTTTACTTTCCAACACTATTGTCTTTCTGACATTTTTCCTAGCAGAACTCGTTGACAAAACTTATCCTGAAGTACAAGAAAACCTTAATTCGTTCTGTGTCGTGATGCAAGAAAATTTGATTGTTCTCCTTGGTTGCTTCAAAAATAAATAGTGGATATACTTTTTTTCTTTTTCTTATTTCTTTTTCTTTTTTCTTATTTTTCTTTTTCTTTTTTCTTTTATTTTTCTTTTTTCTTTTCTTTTTCTTTTTTCTTTTTTCTTTTTCTTTTTTTTTCTTTTCCTTTCTCTTTTTGTTTCTCTTCTCACAGCATAACATTTTTTTTTCCACCTGTTTTATTTTTCATGTGCAATTAATCTGCTATGAGATTTACTATACAAACTCTCTTATTGTACCAACAGGATTTTTAGGAGCAAAAAATAAAGGACATAAAAAAATGTCACTGGAATGGATTTTAAAATTCCAGAATTTGAAGAATAAAGTTACAATAATGTCTTAGGGAGTTAAAGTGAGAACTTACAATTAAACTGTACATTCTGAAGTTATAAAATACCTTCTTTCTAGATTAATCCAGCTAAAGGAAGGCAAATAGTTTTGGATATTTTTACATGTAATTAGAAAAACATACCCATATTTAGTTGAAGATATTAATTAAATTAAAATAATAACTACTTACTTCCACCAAAGCCTCAATTTTTTTTTTGTTTGTTTGTTTTTTAAGGTTATGGAGAACATATTTACTCTGTGAAGTGTAGATCCACAGGTAGCACTGTTGGTCCAAGCTAAATGAAAGGAAAATTTCATGTTAAAATACCTTTTCTCACTTTCATTAGAAATGTGATTTATGTTTTAGAAATGGGTGAGCCCAAATATATGTTTAGCTCTGAAAACAATCTTTCTTACTTCATTCTGATGAGGAATATTGATTTTTCTTTTTTTCTTTTTTTGTCATGAAGTGTTCTGTCATTTACTGAATACACAATAACTCTATCAAATACAGATGACTTTATCAAATACATACACAATTCATCTATCAAAATGCAGCCCCGTACAAAATACTGATGCTAGTGGGTTTTTTCTTCTCTCAGTTATTCTTGAAAAGGCTATTTACATTGCTGCTATTTAATTAGTAACATCACCATAGAAAGACTGTGGTGAGAGTGTCAAGAAGGAACAGTCAATGAAATAATAAATGAAGGAACAGTCAATGAAATAATAAACACCTAATTTTGCTGGCTCAGTAAATGAGGGTGACTACAGTGAGCTGGAAAAGAAGCCAGGATGTACAAATTATTGGGAATACTTTTAAATAACATTATAATTCAAAAGAAAAACATATGATTTTGGAGAAGAAAAAAAGTGATGTATGACATTATTGTTATCAGTATTGTATATTAAGTTGCCATTTTAAAATCACACTTTATTCTGTCAGTGTATGATACAAGATTCACACCAGTCAACCTCTGCCACAGAGATGGTAGCATGCAGGTAATTGTTCCAAAAGGATTTGTTTGCATTTAAGAAATGAATGTCCTGAATTTAGTGAAATTGTCTTACTCCTTTGGCTTAGAAAAGGTAGCTGAGACACTGTAAGGAGCAGACAGCTTCAACTCACAGAAACAGATAAGCAAGAATAATACTTCCAGCCTAAGTGACTGTGCTAGCAGCCCAAATAATTGCACACCAGGGAACACACTTGTGCTTTTTTGCACACATTTAATAAAACAACTTCAACCTTAAAATAAAATTGTTTACGACACGTATGATCATTCCTCGTTGAGCACTCCTTTGTCACCCTTCACATATTTTACAATACTCTTTGATTATTAAAGATCCTACTAACTTGAGTTATGTATATTGCATATGAAGACCACAGTTAGAGATGTTATAGATTCAAATGAAAAAGTAACATACGCAGACATGTAATCAGATTAATAATCAGTTTAACTTGCACCAAGATGCATCTGTTGCTTTCTGTCGACAGATATATATATATTTATCTATATATAGATCTATATATAGATATATATAATTTTTTTTATGCACTAGTACTATTAGAATAGCATGATAGGAGTAATATTCCCAAATCAAAGTATTTCAGGAAAAGAAGATAAGTTCTTTCTCAAATGTAAAAACACAATGACATTCTAATAGCGCAGGCAACAGGAACAGCTGCTGCACACAGTCCTCTATTACCAACCACTGACATTGTATATGGAATAACTCATCAGAAAGATTGGATGTTTTTAAGAGAAAAGAGAGAAAGTAAACCATTTGAAATATCCTTTCCCTGACACATGATTCTGTAGTCAAGACTGCGTTGTATAATTCACAAAGGGACAGTTGAACAGCCAAGTGGTGCGGTTTACACTTGAACTTCCACAAATCCTGAAGCTGATTTGCTGTGAATGATGAACCATGCAATAGAAGAAAGAAAAAATAAATCAATCAAACAAAAAACCCAGAAAATATTACCCTGCAGCAGCCTTTTCAGATATAGAACTTGAATGCCAGCATCACCTGTACCAGAACTTGATCTGGTATAGCAGATCCTGCTCTGCAGGGCAGTTAGACTAGATGATCTATTGAGGTCCCTTCCAGCCTCTGACATTCTGTGACTCCATGAAAAGCAGAAGTTATTTTAAAAACCAGTGAAGACTTTTGAGAAAGGGAAAAGTCTCTGCAGAAAAATTTGTGGCTTCAAAGTTTAAAGTAGTAATTATTTTTCAAAGTCTTTCCTTTGCAGCTTTGAACAACTTGTTTCTTTTTTGTCTTGTTCCATACAATCTGTATTCAATTGTTTCTGTCATGCTTATTTTTAGAGCAAAATATATTTTATGAAATTTTATACTGGGAGAAAAAGAATATTCAAATGTCAGGGTTTGGGTTTGGTTTTTTTTCAGTTTCTTTTTCAATTTATGACAAAACATACAGTATATTTAAGTTTTTTTACAAAAGTCATCTAACTCTTTAGTGCACTGCAAGAATCTTGATGAACATTGCAACTCATGTTTATGCAGACAATATTAAAATAGCATTCATAATGACAACCCACAATGTTATCTGCAAGCATTCATATTTCTTACATAACATTCCCATGTTGCATTGCAACAGTGTAAATATCAGTTTAAACAACCAGAAGGAACATGTATGCACAAGAAGTTGAACCTCTGCATTTCTGATAAGAAACGTGACTCTACCTGTATCCTAAACAGAGACCAGATCTGTGAATGTCATTAAATAATTAACATATTATGAAGCATAGAAACATAAGACTCTACCTTTACCCTAAACAGAAATCAGATCTGTGAATGTCATTAGAAAATTAACATATTTTGAAGCNTCTTGATGCAGCCCAGGACTCACTACAGAGACCGCGTAACAACATAGAATCACACAATGAAAGTTTGACTGGATGATGACAGAATCACCTTTGAGGTCGGAAGGGACCTCCAGATATCAAGTCCAACCTCACTGTCAAGGCAAGATCCCCTGGGGTCGTGTGCAAAAGAGTGCATCCAGACAGGTTTTGAAAGTCTTCAGAGCAGGAGACTCCACAACCTCTCTGGGCAGCCTGTTCCAGTGCTCTGTCACCCTCACTGTAAAGATGTTTCTCCTTATGTTGAGATGAAACCTTCTATATTCCAGTTTGTAGCCATTGCTCCTCATCTTATTGGTGCTGACCATTGAAAAGAGATTGATCCCATCCACTTGACACCCACCCCTCAGATATTTGTACAATATAGGACATTGGATATAAAAAAAAAAATCATGATAAGTCTATATTATCCCATTCATTTGCTGGTTCAGGATAAAGTGTTCTTGCTCCTTTTTGCTTCTCTCTGTGATTCTGCTTTGCATTACTCCCTTATCCCTTTCCTGACCTTCTGCTGCAGAATTGTATCTGTAAGGCACCGGAAGGGGAAGGCTGGTAGCCCCTTTTGGGTTTGTCCAGACAGGGGGTTTGTGTTATTTCTGAATTGTAAATACACGCAAATATATTTTGTACATATTCATTGTATTTTGTGCTTTTAGATTTTAGCTTTACTGTAAATATAGCTTCATCTTATTTCCAAACCTTCTGAGCTAGTCTGGTGATTTTATTTTGGGGGTAATTTTCAACCCACCACACAGTAGTTGCCTGGACACAGCACTTGGCAAGCTGAACTCGTATCATATATGACCCCTTTTATTTAAGGTAACAGTTTTCTTCTCTGGCTGTGCCATATTAGGTGAATACACCCAGTGGAAAAGAATTCCAGAATTACAGAATGTCAGGGGCTGGAAGAGATCTCAAAAGACCATCCAGTCCAACCACCCTGTCAGACCAGAATCACCTATACCAGATCACAGTGGAACACATCCAAGTAGGTCTTGAATATCTCCAGAGAGGGAGACTCCACAATCCCCCTGGGCAGCCTGTTCCAGTGCTCTGTCACCCTCACAGTGAAAAAATTCCTTTTCATGTTTACATGAACCTTCCTATGCCTCAACTTCCACTCATTGCCCTTTGTCCTGTCATTGGGCATCACCAAGCAGAGCCTGGCTCCATCCTCCTAGGACTCACCCTTTACATATTTATAAACATTGATGAGGTCACCTCTTCAGTCTCCTCTTCTCCAAGCTAAAGAGCCCCAGCTCCCTCAGTCTCTTCTCATAAGAGAGCTGTTCCATTCCCTTCATCATCTTTGTGGCTCTGCGCTGGACTTTCTCAAGCAGTTCTATGTCCCTCTTGAACCAAGGGGGACACAGAACTGGACACAGTACTGCAAATGCGGCCTCACCAGGGTCTCTTCCAACCAGGTAGTCTATGATTCTGTGAATAATATGATCTTTTTATCTCAGGGAAAGATATGCAAAGCATATTTTGATAAATCTCCTCATTACTGTAAATATAAAGATTACATGCAACTACAACACTCTTTTAGGACACTACTTCTTCGAAAGTTACATCTTGCTTACCAGCTGGTTATAAAACAGCATTTAATATCTGTTTTCTCCTTGCCCCAAAAAAGTTTTTAACTAAAATAATGAATTAACATTAAAGTACAGAACACTGGTTTGCATCTCTGATGTCAGTTTCTAGTGAAGTCTCAAATCAGATGTAGCAAAGTAATCAAATATGTTCTATGAATTCTTGTCTCTTCCAACCTTGCTTATACTGTGATACTGTGATACTGTGATATATTAGAACAGAATTTTTAGCATCTTCTGTGTGCAAATATCACATAACTCGAGGAGTTAATCAGGAATTCTTTGGAGCTAATGCATAGAATTCAATCTTTTTTAGATCTAAAAAGAAAGAATAAAAGAAGCCAAACATTCACATTCTCTGCAGACTTAGAGGCACTGGATGAGCTAGCAAATTCCAACTATTATTACCTTCCTGACTGGCTTCTGTGTTCTAATTGGTGGGAATTTTCATTCATCACTGGGGAGCAATTGATTTTCAAATATAGTTATTCAATTGTCTTTCATCTTCTAGCTTAAAAAAGAAATACATTATTGCTGCTATAAATCACAGCATATGGTTTGCAATAGCAATAACATTCTGGAAATCAGTCATTACTATACTTAACTACTAGATTGTTACAGTATTTTTCTTCCTTTATTTGAAAAATCTAAAACTAAAAAACAAACAAAGAAAAAAGATTGCATAAACAGTAATAAAAGATTTCATTTAGAAAGCTGCATTAGTAATGATTAATTTGTCTTAAATATACTGCAACTAATAAAATGCTGTAGATGTAATTGGCATAAATAATATTCAATGAGAATATATTTTTCTTGCTGAAGGGATCTTGTTGGGTGTCTTTATCCTTCAGTATTATTAGTGTTGCACAGGTGTAAAGAAAATAAATACTTTTATGCATCTGGATTATTCACACCACTACACAGCATTAGCCAATAATGCAAGGTAATTTTAGAGACCTTGGGGCAGACTTTCAAAGGCATTTAGGTGCTTAAGGATGCAGGTAGGGTCTTAACTACAATGTTGAAAGGCCTAAGCAGAAACTCCTCACAAGAATCAATGACACTTGAGATTCTGCATGATTTTTAAATATCAGTAGGCACTAATTCCCATGTTTAGGTACTTAAATGCTTTAAAACAAAAAAAAAAATGAACAAATATCTGCTGGTTTATAATTTCCTCATGAACTGGGGAAGAGCTGCATAATATTATGGCCATAGGCTCACTAAAAAAAAGTACAGAACCCACAAAGATGGGCATACAAGATGCTGTATCTATATTGTATCAAATACCAATGTATGATTTTTTTGTTTTATACTCCAGTCAGTAATGAGATATCTTGTCTTTTTGTTGCAGAGGCAAATATGAATCACTCTGTAGTCTGTCTGCATATGAATAGATGCTGAGGACAGCAATGGGTAGTAATTTGTGTTATTGTTTGTTTTTTTTTTTTTAAATTTTAATACTGAATATTTGGGACATCAATTGTAGAATTTGTTAACAAATAGAACGGTCAGTTTCAGATATGTAAAGAGCAGTTTCAGGCATTAGATGATACTTAAATGAATGATAGTCATGTTAATAGCTCCAAGAAATCAAAAATAATCCTATTTAAACTATTGAGCCAAAAAGGTAGACAGAGAAATTAAAGCATGTACCCTCTCCCAAGGGCTCATTTTCTTCCTTTCCAAATTATGTTATCCTTTTATCTCTATNCCTTGAGTGACCTGTACTAGTGGGAGGTGCCCCTGCCTATGGCAGGGGGTTGGAACTAGATGATCTTTGAGATGCCTTCCAACCTTACCATTCTATGAATCTATGATTCTATAAAATTGACTATCTGTAAAAAATCCACTGGATATCTTAAAATTATTATTCTTCCATAAGCTCAAAGTATTTTTTCCTGCGGTGAAAGGGAGTTGGGGTTGGTCAGCCTGGAGAAGAGGAGGCTCAGGGGAGACCTTATTGCTCTCTAGATCTTACTGCTCTGCCTGAAAGGAAGTTTCAGCCAAGTGGAGGGTGGTCTCTTCTCCCAGGCAACCAGTGACAGAACAAGAGGACTCCTTCTCAAGGTGCATCAGGACAGGTTTAGGCTGGATGATAGAAAGAAGTTCTTCACAGTAAGAGTGATTGGCATTGGAATTGGCTGCCTGGGGAGGTGTTGGAGTTGCCATCCCTGANAAAAAAAAAAATGAACAAATATCTGCTGGTTTATAATTTCCTCATGAACTGGGGAAGAGCTGCATAATATTATGGCCATAGGCTCACTAAAAAAAAGTACAGAACCCACAAAGATGGGCATACAAGATGCTGTATCTATATTGTATCAAATACCAATGTATGATTTTTTTGTTTTATACTCCAGTCAGTAATGAGATATCTTGTCTTTTTGTTGCAGAGGCAAATATGAATCACTCTGTAGTCTGTCTGCATATGAATAGATGCTGAGGACAGCAATGGGTAGTAATTTGTGTTATTGTTTGTTTTTTTTTTTTTAAATTTTAATACTGAATATTTGGGACATCAATTGTAGAATATGTTAACAAATAGAACGGTCAGTTTCAGATATGTAAAGAGCAGTTTCAGGCATTAGATGATACTTAAATGAATGATAGTCATGTTAATAGCTCCAAGAAATCAAAAATAATCCTATTTAAACTATTGAGCCAAAAAGGTAGACAGAGAAATTAAAGCATGTACCCTCTCCCAAGGGCTCATTTTCTTCCTTTCCAAATTATGTTATCCTTTTATCTCTATTTTTTTCCTACTCTATCTGATCACAAACATTGTCTACCCAGCATTCAAATGGAACCTCATGCATCTAGGCAGAGTGTTAAAGGAAGCCTTATTTCCCTGCCCCTTACCTGTAGGAGGAATCTAGCCTTAAATTGCCATCCATTTCACAGCATTTCAGACACCTTTGAAAACATCATGTAGTTTCCTTTCTTCCATGGAGGGTTAGATACTACACGGAGAGTCACATAGCAAAAAATTCTGGAGTACTGTGTACAGTTCTGGAGCACCCAGCACAGGAAGGACATGGAACTGTTGGAGAGGGTCCAGAGGAGGGCCACGAAGATGATCAGAGGGCTGCAGCAGCTCTGCTATGAGGACAGGCTACGAGACTTGGGGCTCTGCAGCCTAGAGAAGAGAAGGCTTCGAGAAGACCTTAGAGTAGCCTTCCAGTATTTGAAAGGGGCTACAGGAAGGCTGAGGAGGGACTATTGACAAGGTCTTGCAATGACAGGATGAGGAATAATGGGTTTAAACTGGAAGAGGGGAGATTTAAACTGGATGTTAGGAGGAAGTTCTTTCCAGTGAGGATGGTGAGACACCCAGGGAGGTTGTGGCTGCTCCATACCTGGAGGTTTTGAAGGTCAGGTTGGATGAGGCCTTGAGTGACCTGTACTAGTGGGAGGTGCCCCTGCCTATGGCAGGGGGTTGGAACTAGATGATCTTTGAGATGCCTTCCAACCTTACCATTCTATGAATCTATGATTCTATAAAATTGACTATCTGTAAAAAATCCACTGGATATCTTAAAATTATTATTCTTCCATAAGCTCAAAGTATTTTTTCCTGCGGTGAAAGGGAGTTGGGGTTGGTCAGCCTGGAGAAGAGGAGGCTCAGGGGAGACCTTATTGCTCTCTAGATCTTACTGCTCTGCCTGAAAGGAAGTTTCAGCCAAGTGGAGGGTGGTCTCTTCTCCCAGGCAACCAGTGACAGAACAAGAGGACTCCTTCTCAAGGTGCATCAGGACAGGTTTAGGCTGGATGATAGAAAGAAGTTCTTCACAGTAAGAGTGATTGGCATTGGAATTGGCTGCCTGGGGAGGTGTTGGAGTTGCCATCCCTGACGATGTTTAAAAGGAGACTGGATGAGGCACTTAGTGCTATGGTTTAGTATTAACTAGAAGGGTTAGGTGATAGATTGGACTCAATGATCTCAAAGGTCTTTTTCAACCTGGTTAATTCTGTGATTTAATTTTTGGAAATACTCCTGAAGCTTCGGTGGAAAATATGATAGACGTATTCTTGTAGCATTTCCGACTTTTTTTTAATATGTGGTTATGTTGATAGGATGAAAATCAAAGCATATACTGCAAAGAGAAACAGAGAAATAAACATAGGACTTATTTCCTTACTAATGTTTGTATTACAGTGTTGTGGGGAAAAAAAATAATAAATAGCTCCATTTTCATATAAAATACTCCTATAATATAGCCTATTTGCTTTTGTAAACATACCAGGAAGCTTTGGATGACAGGTAATTCACAGCTTCAATATCCCCCACTAATTGAATCTGGATGAAATAGGGAGAACACTAATCAGAGCTGATTTCAAACACTGCTTACTTGAGGGAGTGAAAATGGTATCTTCTCCCAAGAGAAAAGGTTGATACTGCGTTAAAAAGACAAGCCGTGTGATATCCTGTGTCTCTCAGGAGAAACAGGAGTCTAATAAACTGAAAAGTATTTCCCTGTCGAGTTAGAACATCAGGAGCAAGGAGCACATTTTAATGAAACTACTTGACTGGAAATGTGCAGGGTAATGGCAGCCATCCCACAGTATTCAACTCCATTCTTCTGGTTTTATTATTATTTCTATAGTTCTCACTACAGAAAGTCTGGTTGCCCACCTTTACTCAGTTTGATAAAGGCTGAGTTAGGTATTTTTGAACAGCAGGGACAGCTTCCACTAGACCAGATCACTCAAAACCCTATCCAACCTTGCCTTGAACACTCCCAGGGAGGAAGCATTTACAGTGTCTCTGGGCAACCCGTTCCGACATCTCATCACCTTGTAAAGAATTCCTCCCTAATTTCTAATCTTAATCTACCATTTTTCGGCCTGAAATTGTTACCTTTTGCTCTGTTGCTACACTCTCTGATAGAGTTCTTCTCTGTCTTTCCTGTAGGCACCTTTAAGTACTGAAAGGTTCCTCTAAGATCTCCCTGAAGTCTTTCCTTCCCCAGGCTAAACAACCCTAACTCTCTCAGCCTGTCCTCACAGGTGATGTGCTCCAACCCTCTGATCATCATCATGGCTCTCCTCTGAACCAGCTTGACTTGATCTATATCTTTCTTATTCTCGGAGTACCAGAAAGGAATACTCCAAATGTGGTCTCATTGGAGCAAAGCAGAGGGGAAGAATCACTTCCCTTGACCTACTGGTCATGCTTCTCTTGATGCAACCCAGGATATGATTGGCTCTCTGAGCTGCAAAAACAGCTGGATCATATTCAGTTTTTCTTCCATAAATATATCCAAGTCCAGCTGGTTGCTCTCAATCCAGTCATCGTGCATCCAGTAGCCATGGCGGGAGCCTTCTGCTTGGTGTTGTTGAACTTCATGAAGTTCACATAGACATGCCTCTCAGATCTGACAATGTTCCTCTGGATGGTGTTCCTCTAGTGTGTTGTGATGGTTTGGGAGTTACCCACACCACCGCCACCACCACCACCCCCGCCACACTCTATAAAAATCACCCAGACTAGACTCAGCTGGCTGGAAGTTAAGGAATGAAGCTATATTTACAGCTTAGCACAATATACAAGTGGATATTTATAATATATTACAAATATTTACATCTATATACAGAAATATACAAGTTAAAGGTAATACAGAAACACAATACCCCTCCCAGAAATCAGAGTCCCCAGGAGGGGTTCCCAACCACCCTTCCACCTTCTTTCCACTCCTCTACCTTATCCTAGGGTTTGCCTTACATGCAAGGTGAGTGTGGAGGATCGGCAAGGGAGGGTAGAAGCATAATGATTAGTTGGGTTAGCAGCCGCAAAAGCCCAGAAAGAAAACACACCAACTCCAACAGAGACAGAGAGACTCATTGTCCTTTCTATGTTTGTGTCCTTGTTTTTATACATCTCAGCAAGCCTATGAGTGAAGTAGACATCACCTTTTTTTTTCTTTTTTTTTTTTTCACATCCTTTTTTTTTTTCCTTAAAAATTTGCAATTTGGGTCAAACCAGCCCATTTGTTAACACCCACCTTTGTTTCATCAGCAAACTTTCTGAGGGTGCACTCAGTCCCACTGTCCATGTCACTGACAAAGATGTTAATAGTGCTGGACCAAATATCAATGTCAGGAACACCAGGTGTCATTCATCTCCACTCTGATGCCTTTGAATGTGTCCATCCAACTCCTTATCTGCTAAGCAATCCATCCATCAAATCCATGTCTCTCCAAACTAGAGACAAGGATGTCATGCACCACAGTGTCAAATACTTTGCACAAGTACAGGTAGATGACACCAGTTTCTCTTCCCCTATCCAACAATGCTGCAATCCTGTCAGAGAAGCTAAGAGATTTGTCAGGCACAATTTGCCTTTGGTGAAGCCAAATTGGCTGTCACCAATAATTTTCTTATTTTCCATGTGCCCTAGCATAGTTTCCAGGAGGATCTACTGCATAATCTTGCTGCACACAGAGGCAAGAGTGACTGACCAGGTCTTTCTTTTTTTCCTTTTTAAAAATTGAGGTTGTGTTTTCTCTTTTCCAGCCAGTGGCATCTTCACCAGATTGCTACAATTTCAACCTTGTAGAGTAGGGTTATCGGTTGGACTCAGTGATCCTGAGGGTCTTTTCCAACCTGAATGCTTCTGTGATTCTGTGGTTTCTCAAATATGATGAATAGTGGATTAGCCACTTCATCTTCCAGTTGTCTCAGGACCCATGGATATATCTCATCAGGTGCCATGAACCTGTGCACTCTTAGCTTACTTAGATGGTCTTGAATCTGATCTTCTCCTATCATGGGCATTTCTTCATCATCCTACTCTCCGCCTTTGCTTTCTGCAACTTGGATGATGTGGCTGGATCAACTGCCAGTGAAGACTAAGGTACATAAACTGCTTTCATAGCCAAAGAATATCAAATGCAGAGTTCAGAATCATAAGTTTTTTTTTCCTGAGATACCCAAGCCATCTACATGGGGCTAGTATGTAGACTCAGAGTAGGATACTCAACCTGTGGAAGATGTGTGGCATTTGGAGTATTACATGAAGATCAAACTCCTCTGGGTATCTGAAATCACAGAATGGTAGGATAGATGAAAGAGACTCTGTGAATCATCTAGTCCAACCTCCTTGCTCCAACAGGTTTGCTCAGATCAGATTGCATAGGAATGCATCCAGGTGGGTTTTGGAAGTCTTCAAAAACAGCCACTCCATTACTTCTCTGGGTACCCCGTTCCAATGCTCCACCACTCTCAAAGTAAAGAAGTTTTTCTTTATGTTTAGATGGAACTTCCGGCATTCTAGTTTGGGCCATTGCCCCTATCATTGGGCATTACTGAACAGAGACTAGCCCCATTCTCTTGACACCTGTCATTTTGATATTTATAAACATTGATGAGATTATCTCTCAGTCTTCTCTTCTCAAGGTTAGAGTCACAGGTTTCTCAGCCTTTCCTTGTAAGACAGACAACCGAGTTCCATAATCATCTTCAACACCCTGCTTTGGACTTTCTCCAGTAGTTCCTTGTCTCTCTTGAAGTGGGGTGCCCAGACCTGGTCACAACACTCCAGATATGGCCTCACCAGGGCAGAGTAGAGGGGAAGGATAACCTCCCTCAACCTGCTGGTCACAGTTTTATTAATGCACCCTAGGATACCACTGGGTTTTTTTTGTCACAGAGCACCTACAGCATCATGGTTAACTTGTCAACTTGGGCTCCAAGATCTTTCACTGAGAAGATGTTTCCCAGCAGATCAAGCCCTTATGAGTTTATTCCTCCACAATTGCAGGACTCTACATGACATTCCTTACCACCTGTTATGAAGGGGTAATTAATCGATGTGAGATATTATTTTCCAAGATTAATATTGTTTATTAATATTCAATATTCAGAACTCTCACCACTCTGACCACTATTTTTTTAATAACAATTAGGTTCTTTGCACAGTCATGGAAACATACAAAGGAATGACTAGATCTAGAAATAACTAGCAATAATATATAACATTAATTGAACTGGAAGGGAAGGTTCCTGCAGTCAATACGCTGCTTGTGGTCAATACCCCGCTTGCCCACTAGATGGACTCAAGGAGCTCCTTTCTGCTTATGGCAGAAGGCAATGGTGAATTGCAAGAGGCTTTAAGTATTTACTCACAAAATAATCTCCTGACTGGCAGGGCTGGCTACAGCTTCAGACAGTACCCAAATGCTTTCAGGGAATTCTGTTACTGTCTTGTCAGCTGCTGAGATTTCCAATTCTTCCCAGGCTGCTGGGGAAAGGAGGCAGACAATCTCTGACCTGGTCCTGATCTCTGTATGATCTATATATCTCCAGGACTTCCCCTCTTGGCAGACTTTCAGGTGTAGGCAGGATGTCTTGCCACGTGCAGTCTCAGCACGATGTCACGCTGGCTGTGCAGGCTGATCACATGGAGGCATTTAGCGCCTGTTCCTGGTAAACTCAAGTCAGGCAGTTTCCAGGCAGTGGCAAACAAGCATGAACACAACAGCAGAGCAGGTTGTGTCACCTGCTTGTCTCTTTTTATCAATATAACCTGAGACTAATGGGCCTTTGGACACAGAATAGCCAATCAAAATGGCAGTTAACCAAGCTTGACCATATTAGGTGAAGTTTACTTTACCCTTTTTAGGGCAGAACACAGGTCTTGCACAAGGAATACACAAGCTGAGTGTGTGTACCTTGTTTACAAACAATTCTGGGCAAGCCAGGTTCCTTAGACTCAATGACTCCAGATTCTTTGTCCTTTTCCCATGGTTGCTTCTCCCCATAGCAGTAGTGGGGAAGAGCAGAAAACCATGTCTGAGCAAGCCAGGACATGTATAAGCTTATTTTGGCTTGCTGAGGCCTACCATGACATCACTCAAGTCTCCAGCCTGTCTAGGTCTCTCTGAATGACAACACAGCCTTAGGATGTGTCAGTCAATCCTCCCAGTTTTCTATCATCAGCAAACTTGTTAAGAATGCAGTCTATCACTTCGTCCATGAAGATATTAGACAAGATTGGATCCACTACTGATCCCTGGGAAACACCACTGACTGCAGACCTACAAGACTCTTCATCACTGATCACAATCCACCTACGAGATGTTATGCACGACACTGTCAAAAACCATGCTGAAGTTGAGGTAGACCTCCACTGTCCTCCCTTCATCCACCCAGCTGGTCACACTGTCACAGAATGCTATCAGATTGGTCAAGGATGTACCAATATGTTTTGTCTTCAGCTGATAAGATGCAGTCTCTGATAGCTCCTAAGTCAATTTTATCAACAAGATGTCTTCAGTATCACAGTACAAGCAAAGCAGCACCAGACACTGGTTGTTAGGACCTTGTGCATCAAGCACAAGTTGTCTTTCTATTTTAGACTTTAAATCACTTCCTAGAGTCCATTGTTGGTATGAACTTGGTTTCCATAGACTATACACTTAGCCCACATACAGATATTTACAGATTTCTACATGTGCTGGTTTAAGGCTAATTGGAATATTTTAATAGAGAAAATTATATTATAGGTTGTGAAAAGGAAACAATGGTGATGTCTACTTCACTCATAGGCTTGCTGTGATGTTTAAGAAAGAACCCAAAACAAAAGATAAGACAGTCAGGCTTGTCACGGGCTCTGGGGTACAGTGTCTGGGGCTATCCTGCAACTTCTGGCTTCTTCTCTCCGACAAATTAATTTCACTAATCACTTTTCTTCTAACTCCTCCTCTGGCCGATCCTCAAAACTTTGGGGTAAGGTATAGGGGTGGGGAGAAGGTGGAAGGGTGGTTGGGAGCCCCTCCTGGGGTCTCTGATTTCTGGGAGGGGTGTTGTGTTTCTGTATTACCTTTACCTTGTATATTTCTGTAAATATTCCTGTATATAGTGTATATATCTGCTTGTACATTGTGCTGAGCTGTAAATATAGCTTCATCTAAACTTCCAGCCGACTGAGTTCTAGCCTGGGTCATTTTACAAAGTGTGGGGGGGGCGGGTAACTCCCAAATCCACATCACTACCTAAACTGAGCAGGCTATTCTAGAAATGCCTTTCACTCCATTGTCTTAGTAATGTCCTTGTGGTTGCTGAGCACCATAGAAATTTGTTTTCATTGTGTGACTAGTAGGTTGTCCTTGCACCTTCACAAAAGCATAGCAGATTAAATGAGACACTAGTCAATGGTGCTACAGAGCTCTTCCTTTATGATGTGCTGGCCTAGTACTTGGAGAGATAATACAACTAGTAGACACATCTCTCATTTTATTTATCTATATAAGT
The DNA here is from genome assembly GCA_013399055.1 of Ramphastos sulfuratus. Classification (NCBI taxonomy): domain Eukaryota; kingdom Metazoa; phylum Chordata; class Aves; order Piciformes; family Ramphastidae; genus Ramphastos; species Ramphastos sulfuratus. The sequence continues at coordinate 93,843 of WBNM01037754.1, read as the reverse complement.
ACAACATAGTATTTTTAAACGGTCAAAGAAGAAAGTAGTATGGTTCTTTTTTTTCCCTTAGGTAAAGCTGACAACTCTTTCAGCAGCCCAAAGTAGGGGAGTGATATCCTCACAATGCAGTCCTAAAAAAGGTGAAAAATAGTAAAATAAAACAAATTACACTCTACATGCCCCTACTTTAATGGGCATTATTTTAAAAAAGATACTATTTTCTTCTGAACTCATCTTACATCTCCTTCAGCATTTATCTGTAATAATAGAGACTGTTCTTTCTTTTTATGTGTTTACATCAATAGATACTGTTAAGGTCAATAACTACTAGTTATAATTTCATGGTATTTGGATACTTCAGGCTAGACAAAGCACCCATTGCCCTAGGTCAGGGATTATTTAGGTCAGGGATTATTTGTCACTGTGGTGACAAAGTCAGATCCCAACGCTGACATTTAATCACAATAAATGTAAGGAAATAGCTTTTCTCAGAATGAATCTAAGCAAAAAAATGAGAATTTCCTTAGAGAGCACACCTTATAACTTCTGAGAGCCATTTCGATAACGTCTTGTTTTCATTTATTTGTGATTTCTTTCTTATTTCAATATCAACTTTTGCAATGATATTGACATAAACTAACACTGTTCTGTACAACAAGGAAAAATCTCCTAACTCTGCATGATTTTGAAGATAATTTTAATTATTTCTTAGAGAGCTATTTGTTAAATTATTAAAGAGAAATGATCACAAACGTCACACACTTTTTCTGTTCAAAACTTGAAGATAAGAAAGAAACCTGTTCACAGTTACCTGAAGATAACAGTATGCTGTTCTGTTTTCTTCATGAGTTGGCTGAAATATCTACTATATACTAAGGAAAGTTTTTTTCTTTGAATGTATAATTTTTCATGTTTTTTTGTAAAAGGGAGATTATTGTTTCTTCACACTGAATTCATAATATGAAAACAATTCCATACTCTTTTTGGATTGTCACATATCAGAGGGCCTTGAATCAATTTTAAACAAAGTGGCTTTCTGAGAATAAAGTAATATGTCTTATAGAATCATAGAATGGTAAGGTTGGAAGGGACCTCAAGGATCATCTAGTTCCAACCCCCTGCCATAGGCAGGGACACCTCCCACTAGCACAGGTCACTCAAGGCCTTGTCCAACCTGGCCTTGAACACCTCCAGGGAGGGAGCAGCCACAACCTCCCTGGGCAACCTGTGCCAGTGTCTCACCACCCTCACTGCAAACAACTTCCTCCTAACATCCAGTTTAAATCTCCCCTCCGCCAGTTTAAACCCCTTGCCCCTTGTCCTGTCATTGCAAGACCTTGTCAATAGTCCCTCCCCAGCCTTCCTGTAGGCCTCCTTCAGATACTGGAAGGCTACTCTAAGGTCTCCTCAAAGCCTTCGCTTCTCCAGGCTGCAGAGCTCTCAGTCTGTCCTCATAGCAGAGCTGTTCCAGCCCTCTGATCACCTTCATTGAGCACTTCCGTCTTATCCATATCTTTTGTCAGCAGCTTTCCATTTCTCTTCCGTAAGGGTGCCACATTCTCCTTAGTCCTCCTTTTCTCACTAATGTACTTGAAGAAATTCTTCTTGTTCCCTTTAGTGTCCCTGGCCAGATTCAATTCTAGCTGTGCTTTAGCTTTCCTGACCTGATCTCTGGCTGCACGAACAGTATCTTTGTATTCAACCCAGGTTACCTGTCCTTGCTTCCACTCTCTATAGTCTTTCTTCTTGCATCTAAGTGTATCCAGGAGCTCTCTATTCATCCATGTCTTCAGAGAAGTTAATTACTGAAATGTTTGGGTGGGTTTGATTTTATTTGTGGTTGTTGATTTGGTTTGTGTTTTGTTTGTTTGTTTTGTTTGTTTGTGGGTTTGTGGTTTTTTTTTCCTGGAAACTGCTAGAGTAAATTTCAATACAAGCTGGTAGAGATTTGCTGTCTGAAAAAACCTTTTTCGTAGCTTCTGTAGAACAAAACCAAACTAATTTGTGATTTACTTGCTTCCTTTTAGTTCACATGTGCATTTTAAAAGTTTTGATCTTCACGATAGTTATTTACAGGGAAATTGCAGTTCTTAAAATTAGCACTAAAACCAGCCGAATGCTCTAAACTACCCTAAAATTCTTCCATAGACAGTTGGAAAAGTGCTTCTCAGAGGAACAGTGATGGAGTTAGATAAACCCTGAAAAAAATCACGTTTGCTCTACTGCATGCAAATATATTGAGTGGAGTAGTGAATGATGACCCAGAGCCCTCTCATTTTCCCTTTTAAAAATCTTATTTGGATTATAATGCACAGAAATCTACTGTCCAGTGGAATAGGGTAGTGAAATGAGAGTTCTGCTCAGGCATGCTTTTGCTAGTAATTCCTTTTCTCAGCCACTGTGGATAATATCACTATCTAAAATGTGTCTTGAGAATCATCTTTGAGCCCCTGTTTGTCCTTGTAACTTGGCTATGTGCTGATAAAATAATAACTGCATGAAGGACTTAAAATTTCCAGTTTGTTATCATCTTTATGTCTTTATGGTTTCTACACCATACTCTGGTCCTATCGCTCACATCTTTTCTTTCTTGTATTCATTAAAAAGATTCCCTCACAAACAATTTTTAAAGTATTTTAAAATTATTTTTAAATTATTTTAAAATTATTTTTTAAGTATTACTTTATATCACCATCCACTGGGTCTCATGTCTTTACTCCATCACACAAGCTCCTTGTCCCACTGACTGAGCACCAGCAGTTGTATATTGTTGGTAGGTTCTTAGAGCAGAGACTGACCCATTTCTGTGAAGTTCCTAACATGAGGTGCTTTTGCAAAGTAGAAATTACTATTACATTGTACATAATTATAATAGAAATTACTTTTTAAATGAATCTTTGTAGAAACTGTGGTGTCTATGGAATTCAAGGAAGACTTAATGATCTCACAAATTACTAGAGCAAGACATCTACCCTTAGAACTGTTGGTTTTATGTGATGAAACTGTTTCACTGACAAGATCACTTCTTGCCATATTCTACTGCATTTTTGTGTTTTCTCCCTCCCCTACAAATGAATAGCCTATCTAATTAAACATCACTCTCTCACTTTCCAGGTTTATCTTAGCTTTCATTAGTCAGATCTCATTAACACAGAAGTAAATGTAAATCATTTTAAGGCAACACAAGTAGGAGTTACTCTAACTTACATTAATTTTGCGCAGCTTTAATTTAGCATTCAATATATTATATGGTAATTTGGAGTTATTGCATCAGTGGTCTGTTTCTAAACCATGCTCATTTTTTTTTTCTCATTTTCATTCCAAGCAGAGTAAATGAGGAATATTTGCACATCTGTCTTAGCGACTATCAGTACAGACTGGATTTAAAAGTTACATACAACCTAGAGAATGGTTCGATAAGCTGTCTTCAGAAGTCACAAGAAGACAGAAAGAAAATACTTATGGCACCTCTTGGTTGGTTTTCAGGGTTCCTATTGGGGCAATAAATTCATTATGGCCTAACACAGTTTTCGTTTTCTTATGGCAAGTCTTGCTAGAAAATGTGGTTTTTTTTCTCATTCCTTTCTCTCACAGATGTTCCTCAGTGGTTTTTATCCTTTCTTAAACATATTATCACAGACGTGCCACCAGCATCACAGATGGGGTCAGCTTCCAGCAGTGATGGGTCTGACTTGGAGCTGGCTGGAACTCACTCTGTCCAACATGGAGGTAGTTCCAGTTGCCTGCTTGCAGAAGCCACAAGATCATAGGATCACAGAATGTCAGAGGTTGGAAAGGACCCAAAAAGCTCATTGAATCCAACTCCCCTGCCAGAGCAGGACCATACAATCTAGCTCAGGTTACAGAGGAATGAATCAAGATGGGCTTGAAAGTCTCCAGAGAAGGAGATTTTGCAACCTCTCTGGGGAGCCTGTGCCAGTGCTCTGGGATCTTTACAGCAAAGAAGTTCCCCCTTGCGTTGAGGTGAAACCTCCTGTGCTGCAACTTACATCCATTACTCCTTATCCTATCACAGGGAGCAAGTGAGCAGAGCCTGTCCCCTCCCTCCTGACACCCAGCCCTCAGATATTTATAAACATTCATTAAATCCTCTCTCAGTCTTCTCTTTTACAGAGTAAAATGCCCCAGGTCCCTCAGCCTCTCCTCATAAGGCAGTGCTCCAGTCCCCTAAGCATCCTTGTAGCCCTCTGTTGGACCTTCTCCAGCAGATCCCTGACCCTCTTAAACTGGGGAGCCACTCCTACAGCTCTCACTGGCTAACAAAATCTTGCCATGAAAAATTAATATATGGCCACAATTACTTCTTAATTTTACTATATCATCAATTTGAAGAGAGAAGGAATTTCAAATTCAATATATTTCTTTACTAGCAATAAATAAATAGTTAAAATCATAATTCTTCCTGTCAGCCACAGAAGAAGCCCTGTTCTCAAGAGTAGAGGTCAGGTTTCTACCTCAATTACAGTAGTGAGTGTGTCCCATGGGTTCTGTTCTTGGATTTCTATTCTTGGCTTTCTATTTCTGTATGAACTTGAACAAGTCAATGTCTTCTCTCTGTTTACTACCTGACAGAATAATTCTGAGATTAAAATCGTCTGTCACTACATGTTAAAAACTATAAGGAAGATCACTACATAGGAATTGCAATAATTGCTTTCCCCCATGAATTTATACAACTTTGCATTTTGAAAATATTTTTGATTGACCAATATCAGATATTACAATGCATAGAGATATCACTCTATATGTGACTAAGAGAAAATTATTCTAGTATGTTTTACTAGTGGAGTAAAATTTGATGAAACACTCAAGTGAAATATACAGACACACATGTATTCTCTTTGCCCAAGAACAGAGATTTAAATACAAGAAGGTTGTTCTATAATTTCTTCTTTCCTGATCTATTACAAATGAATCGTTGCTGCAGCTCATAGGAAAGTGCATCTTCACTTACACAGATGCTAAAGTGAATGGACATAGAGAAGAGAGGCAGGAAGAGCCATTGCACTCATAACAGAAAGAAGACATAACACTCTAAGCATGACAATACTTTAAGACAGTTGTTAACAGAAAGGAGAAAAATTAAAAGACAACTACAATAGATTCATTTAAATGTGTGAGGACAGTGTGCAATTACTTGAAGAAGGAATTTGTTAAAAAAGGTCATTAACCTTTGTCAGCTTTTGCTAAAACTATCTGTTATTAATATACCTGTTTAGGAACTTCTTTTCTGTTTCATTAAAGACATAGTGGCAGCTTTGGGAAAAGCTGACCAGATAAAATCTTAACCTTACTGAAGTTTCATGGAGGTCTTCTGTTCCTCTTCTGATCTTGAATTCCAGCTGTTGTGGTCTTTATTTGGAGGTCTTTTGTTCATGCATTAGTCAATTATTTCATTGCTGTGGTGTAATTTACTTTGTAGTTGTTCACCTCTAAGACTAGCTTAATTATTATCCACAAAACTGTATAAGTCATTACTTCTTTAGCTGTGATCCTTGTGTGCCAATAAAGCTAACTTAAAATAGCAAAAGGCTTTTTGTGCGGCTTCAGTTGACTGTCTAAAAATGAAAGTAATACATTGCCATCCAAATTTTCCTACTGAATGAATAATGTATTAAAAACTAATTGCATATGAAGTCATTCAAGAAAATCCACCTTTAACATTTCATTTGTCTCCTCTACTACTTCACAGCCATGTCGAGGTTCTGATGCAAAACACTTATGTGATGATATCATTGATCTTAAACCAGAACAGAGGCAGCCTGTCCAACAGTAGGAAGGCTGTAACCCTGAGGAAAGACCAATGAAGGTAATACTTGGGTTTGCATCCAACGAAAGTGATATCTGTTTTCAAGTACTGGGTGTACTTACAGAATAGAAGCAATGACTTCAGGAAATAAGGATGTAAAACTGGTAGTCAGTGTGCCACAGTACAACTTCCAGTACAGCAACAGAATGACAGGTTTATGAGTTTGCATTTGCTTCCTAAAGCAGTTCATTGCAAACTATTCCTTTCTGTTCCAAATGATAGCCTACTTTTTTTTTTTTTTTTTTTTTTTTTACTCTCTTGAAGAAGTGATTTTGGAAAGGGTCATTGATTGCATTTCTTGTAATTAGTTGTTTCATATTCATTGGAAAAGTATGGCTAGGAAATATTACACTGGCTTGAACTCTGCGTTCAACGAGACTTAGGCTGGGGAGTTAGGCAGGGAGAAATTGAATGAAGTTCAACAAGGGCAAGTGTAGAGTCTTGCACCTGGGAAAGAACAACCCCAGGGATCAGTATAGATTGGGGACTGACCTGTTGGAGAGCAGTGAAGAGGAGAGGGATCTGGGGGTCCTGGTGGATGGAAGATTGACCACGAGCCAGCAAGGCCAAGGTGGCCAATGCCATTCTGGGGGGTGTTAGAAGGGCTGTGGTTAGTAGGTTGAGAGTGGCTCTCCTCCTTCTCTACTCTGCCCTGGTGAGGCTGCATCTGGAATATTGTGTTCACTTTTGGGCCTCTCAGTTCAAGAAGGACAGGAACCTGCTTGAGAAAGTCTAGCACAGAGCCACAAAAATGATGCATCTTCCTTATGAGGAGGGATTGAGGAAGCTGGGGTTCTTTAGCTTGGAGGAGACTGAGGGATGACTGCATTCATATTTCTAAATACGTAAGGGATGAGTGCTAAGAGGATACAGCCAAGCTGTTCTCAGTAATGTCCAATGACAGGACAAGAGGCAATAGGTGGAAGTTGAGGGATAGGAAGTTCCATGTAAACATGAGAAAGAATTTTTTCACTGTGAGGGTGATAGAACACTAGAACAGGCTGCCCAGAGGGGTTGTGGAGTCTCCCTCTCTAGAGATATTCAAGACCTGCCTGGATGCGTTCCTGTGTGTTCCAGTATAGGTGATCCTGCTCTGGCAGGGAGGTTACACTGGATGATCTTTCAAGGTCCCTTCCAGCCCCTAGCATTCAGTGATTCTGTGATAAAAGAATTTGTTCATTCTTATAGTGTGAAAAGTTGTTGGGTTTTTGTTTTTTTTTTTCCCTTGGGGTTTTTTTTTTTTTGGGGGGGGGGGGTTTGTTTGTTTGGTTTTTGTTTTTGTTTTTTGGGTTTTTTTTTAACTGCAAGCAAACCTGCACCAGTGTAGGCTTGTATCTCCACAGGTTTGGCCAGCAGCCTGCTCCAGTATGGGCTTTCCACAGGGTCACAATCTCTTCTGACCATCCACTTGCTCTCATATGAAGTCCTCCACAGGCTAGAGGAGTGTGTCTGCTCCACCATTACCCTCCACGGGCTGAAGCCAGACAGACTGCCTCATCGTGATCACCAGAGGAATCTTTACTCCAGCACCTGGAGCACTGACTTTGGTGTCTACAGAGGTGTTGCTCTCACATTTTCTCACTCCTCTTTTCTGGCTGCAATTGTGCAGTTTTTTCCCCTTTTCTTACATGTGTAATCAAATCACAGAGGTGTTACCACTGTGACTGTTTGGCTTGGCCTTGGAACATCTATCCTGGAGCCAGCCAACACTGACTCTGTCGGACAGAGGGGAAGATTCTAGCAACTTCCCACAGAAGCTACTCATATAGCCCCTTCCCCTGACCATGCAAACCCAATGTAGCCCTAAAAGTTCGGCTTTGGGACTTAAACTTACATTTCACAATCAAATGTAATCCATAAGCTATGAAAATTTGCATTTCCATATAGAAGCATAAGCTCAAGGTGTTCATTAAATAATTCACAAAATAATGAACCATAGTCAATAAAACAAATGTTACCTTTTTTTGAACAGTCTGTTGAATTGATCATTTCAATTGCACAGATCTGTTTGTTACCTTCAGAACCAACTCTGTTGCATCCTATTTCTAGGCAGACAAAAAGCAAACCCCCGACAGCCATTGAGAACAGACCTACAATATCACCAACTTATTCGTATGCCCACATTAGATATTCATCTTGTCAACAGTGAAATCTGGCCCTGAATTTAAAATTAAAGCCAAAATAGTACTAAACCAACCTTTCAGGGTTTTTTATAATTTATTCAGTGCTTAGATGCTTTTCATGTTTTGAAACAGTGTGTTAAATTCACACGGTTCTTGCTGCCTTTGAAAATCTTTAAAGAGTAAGTTTCTCAAATGCATTTATTCACCCTCTAATCCAGGATAATTCAAATAAGCAGATAAAACCACAGCTATGAAAGTAAGGACAATTTTTAAAGCTTAATAGGGAAACATTCTTCAGATGTACAATTTTTCACCAAAAGTGTTTCAAAGAAATTCTGCAAAATAAAAGTGCAATGTAAGAATTTTCTGAAGATGAGTGCTAAGACCTCTCAGCTATGTTTTCAAGGGACTAGAGAGAGTGGTGTCGTGTGGAAATCTTAGGAGCAAATGCTTAATGTTCACATAATAACAGCTTGAGAACATCTTAGTGTTGTTAATTTATTCACCATTTATATCTGGAGTTCAAAAGTAAGGATCAGGCTCTTTTTTTTTTTTATTTTCAGGTGTAGAAGTAAATATGTCAACCCACAAGATTTCAGTCAAGGAAGCTGACTGATGCTTGACACTACTTTGTTACATTATTCTTCTGATGTGTAACATTTTGGGCTCAGAAATTATGTTCGGTTTTTCAATGTCAAATCATGTGTGATATATAATACAAAAAAAAAAATTAAAAAATAATAATAATAATAAAAAAAACCCCCAGACTTAGTAATTTTTAAATGGAAAATACTTTGAAACTGAGTTACAGGCATTCTTGACTGTTCTAAAATGACTGCTTTCACTTTTCAACCGTTCTTCATGAGAATGAGGAAAGGAGCCTTTATTTTCTTTGCAGATTTAGCAATAGCACCTGTAAAGTTAACTACATACTGTATTTATGGAGTTCTCAAAGTCAAATATAACTTGGACTCTCTGTTGGTTGGTTTGGTTTTTTTTTTTATAAGAAACTAGGTCAGTGCTGCTTCATTCCTGAATTACAGCTCCTATAATTATAGAATTGTATATTTTGATCACATATACAAACATACAATGCAGAGAGAGAGAGAGAGAGAGAGAGAGAGAGAATGAGATGTGCATGCGTGTGTATATTTATCTGTTTCAAAATTTGGTTCTCATTTCTTCCCTACAGTGCTCCCAACACTCAAATCTTAATAGTATTTCTTCTTCTTTATCCCTTTGCTTTAAGAAATCTATTGAAGGTTTTACCTTTTACCGTGGCAATGCATAGCCGTGAACCTACTGTAACCAGAAGTGTGATTTGCAGCAATAGGAATTTAGATCAAAACTAGCTCAGGCACTATGCTTAGGTTATATGGGCTAACACTAAACCTTATTGCACAAGGGACTATGCAGCCTGAATGTACTATGTGACTCGTGCAGGTCATCACAGCTGCCACGTGGACTAATTGACCAAAGATGGGTTGAGGACATGTACAAATGTTACTGCATTGTGTAAGCAATTCTCTTTCTTTCTTCTTCACTCCTCTCCTCTGCAAACTTTTCTTTGCATAGACCTTATCTCTGACCTTATTGCTGGTGCAAACTGTCTAGGAAGTAATGGGAGAGGGGAAGAAGGGGGAGTGGGAAGAAGGAAACTGTTGGAAGCCCCGCTGGGTTTGTCCAGAGGGGTGATTGGGGCCTTAAGGGAGTCCTTGAGTTGTTTCTACTTTGTAAATATATGTAAATATTTGTAAATATATATTTTTAAACATATACATTGTATTGTATGCTTTTAGATTTTAAAGCGCTTCATTTCGCTTCCAAACCTTCTGAGCTAGTCTGGTGATTTTATTTGCTTGGCCAGAAATGCTACATAGAATCAGAATCAACCAGGTTGGAAGAGACCTCCAAGATCATGCAGTCCAACCTAGCACCCAGCCCTAGCCATCAACTAGACTATGGCCTCTGGTTTGCTGGCTAATGCAGCAACATTAGAGCAACGGGTCCTACACCAAAGCAATTGCTGCTGCTTCATCTTTCCACTGTTGTAGCTGAAAGAAAAATATTTGCTTTGAAGAAAATATACTGTAATATATGTGGTGGAACGTACCTGTTTACCTTACTCTCCCTTTCCTTCAAATAAGTATTTGCATATAAATTGTTTTGAAGAATATATTACCAACTAAAGATGGTGAAAAAAAATTGAATGAGCTGTAAAACCACCTGAGTTTTTTTCAGGCTTGGAAATTTATATATAAAATGGAATCTCTTCATAAAACACAGCTCCTTCAAGCTACCAGCACTACTGCATTTCAAGATGATGTAACCTGTTGGAAAAATAAAATACCCATTAAAAGTGGTATAATTAGTAAATTGAGGAGTTCTTTTCCTCATGCTGACTGAGAAGGTCAGTATTTATAAACGCAATACTTAGTGAAGGGTAAAGCAGAGTGCTGCCAAATTGACCTGGTTTAAAAACTTCTGAATGGAAAAGCAGAATGCAAGAGCAAAGTGCTGAGGAATAAATGAGGTTAGATAGAGAGAGAACTCAGGGACGAAGCTGAATGGAGGGAAAACAGTTGGAGGGAATGAAGACAAACTGCACAGAGACATGTATAATGACAGTTTCTTTTCCAGACCTTTCCAAATCTTTCTTTTTTTTTTTTTCATATAAACAAAGGGAAATTAGAATTGTTAAAAGTGCTGTTAGCAGAGATATGTAGATTGACATAGAGACTGTCTATGTTGTAAAAGTGAACAGAAATAGGTTTTTTTACTCCTGAGGGAAGTAAAATAAAAGAACTCTAACTCAATTGGAGAACAATACAAAAAAATATATTTAAAGATGTACAGGAAAATACAGGATACATGAATCCTTAACACCTAACACAGATACAGGACATGTGAGAACTCCTCTAAAACCTTTCCCCCAACTAAGCTAAACCACAAAACCCAGTGCTGTTTTTCTCCCCCCCTTCCCAATTGTCTCCCCTTAGGCCCAAACAGGGCTGATTGTACAGCAAGAAATTCATTGTGGTGTTGAAGGCTACAGGCAATGTACTGCCCCATTGGTTTACCAGAAGGGCTGGAAGGAGGAACCAGGAAGTTCCAGACCTGTCAGCCTGACCTCAGTGCCAGGTGAGGCTATGGAACAGATCATCTTGAGTGCCATCACAAAGCACCTACAGGATGGCCAAGGGATCAGGCCCAGTCTGCATGGGTTTAGGAGGGACAGGTCCTGCCTGACCAACCTGATCTCCTTTTATGATCAGGTTACCTTCCTGGTGATTGAGGGGCAGGCTGTGGGTGTAGTCTGCCTCGACTTCAGCAAAGCCTTTGACACCGTNGAGGTTGTAGCCAGGTGGGGTTGGTCTCTTCTCCCAGGCAACCAGCAACAGAATGAGGGGACACAGTCTCAAGTTGTGCCAGGGGAGGTCTAGGCTGGATGTTAGGAGTAAGTTCTTGCCAGAGAGAGTGATTGGCATTGGAATGGTCTGCCCAGGGAGGTGGTGGAGTCGCCGTCCCTGGAGGTGTTCAGGAAAAGCCTGGATGGGACAATTAGTGCCATGGTCTGGTTGCTTGGCTAGGGCTGGGTGATAGGTTGGACTGGATGATCTTGGAGGTCTCTTCCAACCTGGTTGAGTCTATGATTCTATGATTCTATAATTCTGTAAGGACTCCCTCCAGAGAGCTGAAGGAAGGGAGAGAGAAAAGATTTGGCTTTGCTGCCCACTTACAGTGTTAACAGGATTATGGGATAGAATAACAAAATTATTATTTCCATCATCTATCTCTTGGAGCCCTCTGGTCCTCCTAGAGAACTCTATAGCTTTCTTAAGGGAATCTGGGCCAAACCACCACATAGATAAACAATTCTGGATTATCTTCCACAGTCTCTGTTCAGGCATACATTGAAGAAAGGGGCAGATGGTTTAGTTACAGCAATTGAAAAATAAATGATTTTCTAAATCAGAAGTTGGGACAGGAGAAAGGCAAGTTGTATAAGGTCTTGATTTTTATTTCATATTATGACATGGCAAGATTGATTTATATTTTTAATGGTAAGTCTTAAAAATATACACACACATATATAATTTATGTTAAAATACATTTATTATATATGATTATTATTTATTTATGATGGGTATTATGGATCTTTATATGCAAATAAATATTTATTAGCTTTCTTTGCTGCTTGTTTACCTTTCTGAAATTTTGGGATGTGTTTGAAAACTCATAGTTGAGTACTGGTTCGTATAAAGACCTGAAAACCTTTCTTTAAATTAAATCCAAGAATCTCCACTAATTATGTCTGTCCAACTACTTACTTAAATTTTAAATAAGAAAAAGACAAACCCAAACCAAACAAACAAACAAAAAAAAAACCTCAAACAAACAAAAAACCCCAACCAAACAGAAACAACAACAACTTATTATTATATACCTCTGATGGAAAGTAGAAATACTGAATACATTCTATTAAATTAGAATAAAACAAAAGTGTGTTACCTGGATGATTACAGTTTACAGCACAGGATTAATCCTGAGGTCAACAGCTGATTTGGCCTTGATTAGTACAGAATTAAAGAAAAATAGAATAATTAATGGTAATGAACATAGCTACTGCTTTAATGTACTTGTTTTTGAAACAGATTAAAGACTGCTTGGAAAAGGTAATAGAATGTACAAGCCATAGTGGGAACTCTGCAGTGGGACATCTGGTGTGAAACAACAAAACACTGTAGTTAAGTGGTGCACAGATAGAGTCATCATACAGCAAAATTAATTTTATAACAAGAAATTATTAAGCAATAAGACCTCCGGTAGAGTATTTCAACTCTTGATTATATTTGCCTAAGCATTTTTATAGATAACCTGGAAAATAGAATCATAGAATCATAGAATGGTAAGGTTGGAAGGGACTAAAGGATCATTTAGTTCCAACCCCCTGCCATAGGCAGGGACACCTTCCACTAGTATAGGTCGCTCAAGGCCTCATCCAACCTGGCCTTGAACATCTTCAGGGAGGGAGAAGCCACAACCTTCCTGGGCAATCCAGTGTATGTATTAATACAAAGAAACATGTCTTGGAAGTGTTAGGTTATTCCTGAGGGAGCTGCTTTCTAACCGATGGTTTCTTTCTTGGGAATGTAAAGGGGAAAGGTAAATCTTGCTGAGAAATACTCCCAGCTATGCAATGGGTAGGAAGAAAGCACATTCCTAACTCTCTCTTCTATTCATACCCTGGTCAGTATGTCAGTGTCATGAAGGAAAGCAAATATAAATTAGTTTTGATCAGGCACTTCTTTTGTAAAGTACCATTTGTGGTAATCTGATTATGACAGAAATAAGGAGTCACATCATTAAAAGTCTGATCTTGTTTTATTAGAGCATTAAACAGAACAGACAAGGTTCTGATTTCTCAGGATATCATGAACTGCGTGGTTCACATGGGAAGCAAAATCTCAAATTATGAAAATATTTGGAAAAATACAGAGTAAATTATGTATTAAGTAGATGAGACAAAAAGAAAATAATCAGAAGGCAACACTGAATATGCTGAAACCATATGGCTGTGAAAAGCTATCAGTCAAAAACTACTGAATTTCCCTTTTCAGCGTATGGATTTTGGCTATGCTTTCTTAATCTGTCAAGCAATCCATTGTAACAGGTAAAAATGTGACAGCTCTGATGTTTCCGTTTTCAGTCACTTTTTCTATTTTGACAAGACAATCAAAGGCAAATTCGAAGACAAAATGAGAAGCAATAGGAAATACAAAGAACATAAAAGGATGTGTAATTTTTTTTGTTTGTTTTTTGTTTATCAGAGTATGAAGAAAGGCTGACAACAGATTTTGTTTTTTGACTTTGGTTCCTCCTTCATTTTCCTCAGTCTTGAGCTTCTCTGCTTGGGCTTGCCAAGGTTTGTTTCTTCCTACCATAAGACAGAAACTATTCGATCCTGTGCTGCTGTTAAATAATCAAATTCAATTTATCTGTCTGTCTGTCTGTCTGTCTATCTATCTAATCTATCTATCTATCTATCTATCTATCTATCTATCTATCTATCTATCTATCTAATCTATCTACCTATTTAGTGAGGAAGGATACAAGGAGCAGAAAAAAAAATCAGAGTGAAGCAGAGGAAGAGTGAATCTCACTCTCTATAGAGATTCAATTAGTACAGACCTAACATATGCTGCTCGTTTTCACTCCTACTAGAGCACCAAATTGTTGGTCGTATTGGTCCATAAACAATAGGCAAAGTCAGAATCTATGGCAAAAAAAGCAGAAACTTAACAACCTTTCTCTCTTAGAAGCTTTTTTGCAAAATTTTCTCCATGCCCCACCCACATCTTACTGTCCTGCTTGCTTAAGGGGTGATTGATGAAGCGCTCTACTAGTACATTACTGTATTCTCCATTAACTATACCTGACTTTCAGCCGATCACTTTTTTTTCTGTTGAGTTCTGATATATTTTATTTTTTTAACCAGATATGAGTCCCAAGAGAATTTCTCGATTAGAGTTGTAGGTCTTCTGTGCTAATTTAGTCAGTTGAATAGCTTCTGATTTTCTCGACATCATTACAACACTGCAGAACATTTTCTATAAGAACATTCATAATATTTTATTTTTTCCTCTGCCTGTGTTAAACTAGTTGTTTGATATAGGTTTAATTAGCCCCAGCTAATAAAAGACACCTCTGTATTCTGTGCAAGGATAACTTTCTGGCTCTGAGTGTTACTCTGGATATCAGGAAAAAATAAACCTGGGCTGACGGGCTGCATAATCTACTACATAATGAAAATGCATCAAATGAGTGTGAAAACTGACTTCAAGGAAATGAAGAATGACAAGAGGTGTCCTGTTACAGAAAGCTTTCTAAAGTCAATTTTAGTTGTCATATGAAACTGCACATAAAGGTGGTAGCAAGCAAAAGACCTCTAATGATGACATACAGCAAGAATAGCACATTGGGAGTGGGTTTCTGCAGTGCGTTGATGCCAAGGTCCAATATTAGAAGGGTAGTTGATCTACTGGGAGGTACTATCCTTCAGATAAGGTATTAAAACAATGTCCCATCTGCTTATTTCTAACATCACTTTGAGATGATAAAGATCTCATGATACGGGCTGGAGAGACATGATGGTGGTAGGAAGGATAGGGAATAGGGAATAGGTTCACTTCCAGCTGGCAAAATCATCCTTTGTTAAATATTATCACCACAAATTAATTGGCAGTGTTACAAATACTCATGACTACACACCATGCAAGATGTTGTGAAGGGCTGACTGGCAACCATTCTGGTCTGTCTAATAGTGTTCACTAAACCTGTTTAATTGTGATGTTACTCATAGCAGTGAAAAAAAAGTATGCACTGACATCCTGGCAGAAGCAACTGTCTTTGAGTACACTTCTGCTAGTTTTAAAAACAAATTATAAGTAAAATTGGATAAAGCAAGAAATTTTGAAGATAGGATGCATATTTGAAAGTCTAATAATGGACTTATGCAAATGATACCAGACAGACAAGTTTTAGTCATCTGCTTTTTTATTATGCTTCATAAAAAAGACATGAATTTAACGTTTGAGCTGTGTCTCACAAGTATGAGCTGCAGTAACTGCAACAGAAATTTAGTTAATCACAGTCCCAGAAGACTCCTTCCATGGGCTTCCCAGGATTCAATTATGAAGCATGCAAAATTCCTGAAACAATACCTGCTACCTGTAAATGACAGTACAGTATGCAGGTGGTGAGACAGCATGGCAGAACTTGTTGCACTGTTGATATTTAGACAGAAGCTCTGAGTTATCAAGGAAACACAAATGTGATTATTTGGCACATTTTCCTCTCAACTCCCATCTGACCAAAGCCACATTTCTTGTCTCAGGGTTCAGGGGGGAGAATGAGAGAAGAGATAACATGTAGTAGAGGATACATCATGAGAGGATGCATCAGATCAAAGAATATGGAAGTGTGCAGGGAAGCTGTAATAAAAGAAGGGATACAGAAAACAAGAAACAGTCACCATACATTGGAAATAGGAAAGCATATAGAAGTTTCAACAGGGCACTTCCCAGAGAAATAACTGATAACTCATAATCAGTTTCAGTTGGAACTCAAGGCAAGAGCTGCAAGCTAGTAGTAATACTCATTGATTCACTTAAGTGTCACTTTTAGCTTAATATTTCTAAATAACTAGAAAGATAAAGAAAAGGTGTATTTAATATCTCCAGAGAAAAGAAGGTAATTTTTTTAAACTGTAAGCTTTTATGAATTTTAAGGTTTAAAGCCAGACTTTTAGTATTTGGTTTTGTGTATCTGAGATGCATCTTATAAATATTGCTATTATATCTGCATGTTACCTGTATATAGTATAAGTGTACACTTCTGTTGTACAATGAAAACACTGAAAGTTTAATTCCAGCAAATAAACTTTCATGCTGTAGCTGTAGACACCAATGAGGTGTCTCCCTCAACTCTTCTCCTTTAAGCTGAGCAAGCCTAGCAGCCCTAGCTGTTCCTCATAAGTCATGCCCTCTAGTCCCCTCAACACCCTTGTTGCTCTCCTTAGGACAGAGAAACAATATCAAAACTATGTTTTGTGAATTGAGGAATTCAGGTTTTATGGGTATGCTTCATTATAAATATTTCTTGTCTTATGTAATCTGTCTTGGGATTCATCTCATCCAATTTTAGATGATTACTGTGTACTATGTCAGTAGAACAGTAGTGCAGGATCTCTTGCAGATGTGCAGAGAGCACAATGTTGGTGGCACTTCTCAACACATTGTGAGGCTCTTAATGCCTTCTCCTGGTAAATTTGAGGCACTTAAGTTTCAAGGTAGTTTAAGCCCAAAACATCAGGGCTAAGCTGGTCTGAAGCACGAGGCAGAGCAGAACATGCTGAGGCAGAGCAGTGAGGCAGAAGCAGCACGTAGAGAAGAGAAGCACACACTGAGGCAGAGCAATGAGGTAGAGGCAGCTCCGTGAGGCAGAGGCAGCACAACTGCTTGCAACTTAGCTCCGTTTATATTATTTGCCTGAGTGTAATGGCTCCTTTGGCCACAGAGATTCGCCAATCAGAATGGCATTTGCAAAACTGGGCATATTAGGTGAAACCAGAGCTTGTTTACTCTTATTTGGGCAGGACTCTCACAAGTGCATAAACACCTGCGAGTACCTGTTTGTCTCTTTGGGAGGAGACATAAGCCCAAGTCTTTGTTTTCCTCCCTCCCCTCACCTTGTTTCCACCATCAGCAGAAAGGTGGGGCAAGACAGGACGTGTTTTAGGCCTATTAGCCCTCCACGACATGGGCATGCTAGTAAAAGCATCTCAAGTGCAATACAAAAATATAGCTTCCTCGCTTCTATTTAGTATTTTTCTGTTTATGTATCGCCTACTTAGCTATACCATTGGTCAGAAAGATCATGTTTGCTTAATTAGCTACTGTTTCCTTTAAGTCCTTCAATGTCACTGGACACCAGAGCACCATTTCCCATCCTGCAAATGTGACCTACATACTTCATTACTTGATATATGTTCTTTCATTTGGCTGTGTTGAAACATACGCTGTTCAGAAAAAAAAAGACATTTTCTTAAGCAACATAATTTAGTAGAGTTCATTTTACATGATTTACTTAGTATCTTAAATAACCATGTTTTTTTAGATTAGACTGACATTTTTGCATATCATAAGGAAATAGGAGAGCTGGTTCTTGTTTCAGAATGTGTTGTCTGTTATTTCTGGAATGTTTTATTATTACCTATTTGGTACCTTCATGTTTTTTTAACTTGTTAGGTAGTTTACATAAACTTTTACAATGTTAGGAGGAAGTTCTTTCTAGTGAGGGTGGTGAGACACTGGCACAGGTTGCCCAGGGAGGTTGTTTCTGCTCCCTGCCTGGAGGTGTTCAAGGCCAGGTTGGAGGAGGCCTTGAGTGACCTGTTTCAGTGGGAGGTATCCTTGCCTATGGCAGGGGGTTGAAACTAGATGATCTTTGAGGTCACTTCCAACCTTACCATTCTATGATTTACATGAAAGTTTTACCAGTAAACTTCAATGCACCATCATACCAAAGACTAAAAGTAATTACTTTTAATATTAAAAAGAATCTGTGGGTCATATTAGATGCCTTTCCCAAGACACTTCTAAGCATCTTAGAGGAATAATTTTCTTTCATCTTCAGCTCATCATTTAAGTCTCCTCTGGTTCTTGACACCTATGCCGTATAGAAGTGGGATTAGCTGCATGTACCTACCAAATTGATTGTTTGTGTCAAGAGTGTCTGTAACCTTCCCACGCTGTTCCTCTAAAATACAAACAATAATAAAAAAAATCTTTCCATCTAATCCCCAGAATCTGGAATGGAATCATTAAATCAAGAAGTGTTGCAAACTTTAAAGCCAGGAAACTTGTAGCCATTTCCCAGTGACTAAGTGTAAGGAGTACATCTAAAGTCTGACTGTCAACCAATGTTGAGGGAATTCAATTTGAAATATTCTGGACAGGGAATCTTGTTTCTTAGGTGTCTGGTGCAAACATTGTTCAGTGAGCAATTTGGATTGCACTTGGAAAGCCAGATGGAGTTCCTAATTAATGGTCAGTATTTTGAACAGAGGAATAGCTTCAATACTATGAAAATATACTGGTCTTACTGAGATCAGCGGGAATTTTCCTGCTGAGTTATTTTATTTGATTCCACACTAAGCCTACCCTGTTAAATGTTTTTTAAGATAAAAGAACTTAGATTCAGACTAGGTATAAGGGAGGATTTTTTCACAATGAGAGTGGAGAAATACAGGAACAGCTTGCGCAGAGAAGCAGTAGATGCCCCTTCCCTGGAAATATTCAGTGCCAGGTTGAACAGGGCTTAGGGCAAAATGATTGAGTTGAATATGTCCCTGCTCACTGTAGAGGGGCTGGACTATATGACCCTTAAAGAATCCCTCCAATTCTAACTATCCTATGTTTCTATTATTACTTATCACTAATTCTCAGCAACTTTGACCAGATCATCAATAAGGAGATTGAAAAGCAATAACTAACTTTGCAGAGGCATCTGGTTATGCATCCTATTGTACAACAGTACTTCATTTTTAATTACTTTCAGAAATATTTTTCATAGCTGGTATTTAAGCTTTATTGATTTTGCATAGTAGAATTTTCATCAGGAAATGAAGAAACACAGTGACAATTGCTTTACAGTAATTTAACTGTATTATGGCAATGCAGTTATCCCCTGCAGTTATCAACTAAACTCATGTAAAAGGACATCTCATTTGTTTGACAAGATGCACTTTCCATAAAACCATGATGATTGTCATTTTAATCATCACAGACAGAATCCCTTGCCACAGTTCCATCACTGTCAAAAAACCCCACTTTAATAATCCTATTTACTCTCTCTGAGTATTGTCAGACCAGGTACACGTTATTAAAAATAAAATAAAATAAAATTTTTAAAACCCCTTGGTATCTCTTGGAGCCTTTTATCAATATTTTCTAAGTATAATAGGCAAATACCCTCATAAATATGAACCCCCTTCGCTCTCTTTTCATACTACAGATATTTTAATATGAATAAGTGAGACCAGCATTTTTTAACTACAAGCACATCACTATAACAATGATGTTATACACCTTTTTTCTGCCTTTTTTACCCTTTTGTCTGTTCACAACTCATTTATTTATTCATCCAGTCATTACCCCAGTGTGCAGGGTATGTATAAAGTATACATATAAACATATATATACATATAAAGTGGATAGGGAACACATAAAGAACACAATCTTACATATTTTTTGAAAACACTTAGCAACATTGCTTTTACTGTGTAAAATATCATTAACAACAATGATATAAATAGCTAAAGTATTTGCACAGATAAAAGAGAAATATTTACTTGAGGTCATTATTAATTTTCTGAACTAGACTGAATGACACCTTGGTTCTTGGTGACAAAAGGGACAGTATCTCCTTCCCTTGACTTACTGGTAGAACATTTCCTTATCTGCTAACATTTAAAAATCAAAAAGCAGAAAATTACTTCTATGGTGCAGTGCCCTGTATTTCTCTCTGGGATTACTTGGAACTGTGAGTTAAATTCATGTTGGGCTTGTGGTATGTATATAAATCAACTGCACAGACTATGGCTAGGTCTCCCCCCTATTTTGGTCTTTGGTCATACAATGTAAAATAGATTTGCATGTGCCCGGATGCCCTTTGGTTTGTGGCATCCAGTAGCCTGCCCAGGATACCGGCAACCCAAATATTTCAGAAAAAAAGAGTTAGAATGCCAATACAGTGGGAGACATAGAATACAGGTTTAGATTTACACTTTCCCAGACTTCTTTCCTGTCTTATTTACAAAATAAATTATGTTGTTTAGGTAATATCTAAAGCTACAAACTAACCTTTTAGAAAGCTTTTCCAAACTCCCTACTTTAGCACATATTGGAATGGAATGAACATTAAAGGTAAGCAAAATACAAAAAGCACCACCAGTCTAACAATTATAAGTAACTAAAAAAAAAAAAATTAAAAAAAAAAATCTGTTGGATTGTAATAAGGGTTTGGAAGGTTTGCAGCATTTTTAAAGAAGACAGGTCTTTAAAAGGGCATGATGTCAGTGTCAAACTAGTGGCATAAAAGGAAGTAGTGTAATTAACTGCATATAAATGTGGACATTAATTTACATCCAATTATTTTATCCTCTTTAGTTCAGTGTAGCTTTCAAGGAAGAAAAAAGGCTGAATTAACAATGTAAAGTGCTACTGATGCCCTCTTCAGTAAGGGAATAATTTGGATAAATTGCTGAACTGGTATATTAGGACAAAATCAAACTGGAAACAGCCAGCTGACATTCTGAGAAGTCATGTAATGGCATACGTTAGACTAAAGCAGCTACCAGACATTATCCTAAAGCCTCTTAAAACATTTTGCTTTGAGGCTGTTGAGAATATGAAGCAGAAAATCAGACTAGGCATTGTCATGAATCTACCTAGAATTTCAAAAGACATTTTACTGAAGCCTTAACAGAAATCCTGATAAAATCTTCCTGATTCTTTATTCTTCACGTTTGTTGTTTGGGTTTTTCTGGTTGGTGGTGGGGTTTTTCGAGTGTTTTCTGGTTGGGTGGGTGGGTGTTTTTTTGGTTCGTTGGTTTTGCTGTTTTATTTTGTGGTTAGGGGTTTTTTTTTGGGTGGGATGTGTTGGTGTGGTTTTTGGTTGTTTGTTTGTTTGGTTTTTTTTTACTTCTTCCTCCTCACTCTAACAAACTGTTGTAATGTCACTGAAAATATCAAATGCAAACTTTCTGACTAGCACAGTAAATAATCACCTAAAGGCAGTTGTTAATTATAGTGGTAAGTCTGATAGCCAACGGACAAATCTGCACACATTAATGTGTTGTTAATGATTTGTTTTATATGTGTTCGGTACTGCGTAAAACATAATTCTGCTCCAGAGATACTCATAATCTGAACAGACTAACACAGCAGTGCCCAGTCAGCTCCTGAGAAACAGTAACACTCATCAGCCTCCAACTCCCAAGTGTGGTAGATTAGGAATTTCCCACACACAATTAAAACTTACCAGACTGTCTCAGATGGTTTGGAAGTAAGACGAAGCTATATGTATAGCAAAGCAAAATTCACAAGCATATATACACAATATATTTACAAATATTTACAACTATATACAAATTAGAAATAATACAGAAATCCAAACTCCCTCCTGGACAAAGAAACTGCCCAGAAGGGGCTCAAAGCTATCCCTCTCTTTCTCCCTCTACTTTCTCAGACAGATGAATGAAACAAGCAGCAAAGCTTACGTTGTTTTCTGTTAGCCAAGGTTAGTGAAAAGATAATAGAGTGGAGTTAAGAGGAAGCAAATAGATCACAGTATCACACAGTATCAGCAAGGTTGGAAGAGACCTCAAAGATCATCAAGTCCAACCTATTACCACAGACCTCAAGACTAGACCATGGCACCAAGTGCCATGAACACCTCCAGGGACAGTGACTCCACCAGCTCCCTGGGTAGCCCATTCCAATAGTGAATGACTCTCTCAGTGAAGAACTTTCTCCTCACCTCGAGCCTCACAGACCAGAGTGACAGAGATTATTTAAATTTTGGCTTTTTATCCCTTTCAGTAAACCAATGGATGATATAGACTTCATCATTATTTTCTTTTCACAACCAATGGTCTAACTTCTCTCATTAAAATATTCCAGTTAGCCTCAAACCAGCACATCCAGTTTTATTATTGAACCGTATTGTCGTATGGTATGGGACATCTCTTTGATCATCTGGGGACAGTTGTCTCAGCTATGTCCCCTCTCAGCTCCTTGTGCATTCCCAGCCCACTCACTGTTGGGATGAAATAAGAATGAATCTAGTAATTGGGTTGATCTGTTTCTGCTTAACAGAGAAAGGAAAGCTAACACACTCTGAAATTAAAGTTTCTATGAGTCACCTTTTCAATCAAGAAGAGGATCCAGATTGCCGGTCCATAGTATTTTCAACAGGCACTTTTCACGTATTAATAAAGAAGTCTGGGATTCATCTGATCACCTGTAAGCCTGTATTTGAGCTGAGCACAAAGCTCCTCATACGGTGAAGAGCAAAAAGCATTTAATCAGGCAGTGCACCACACAAAGAACATAGTAATACAAATCATGCCTTTTTTTTTTTTTTGAATGAGTAGTAAAATAGGATGATTAGCTCAAGTGCAGACATCTGTGCACTTGAAACTGTGATCAACTAGATTTCCATTCATAAGCCTATATTGGCATTTAAGGTGCCCCATGTTACTGAAGATATCTACCTGAAGCTCATAAATATAAAAGATTTACAGGATATTCATGTTATTCTCTAGTGGTGGACAGAGATGGCTGCAGAAAGTACCCTGACTTGTATAAAAGCTTTGACTGACCGCAGCTAGGCAGCCAGATTGCATCCTTAAAAAGGATGAATCCCATCCAAGTGGTTCAATCCATCATATTCTGAGTAAATGTTTTTTCTTCTCTTTTCAGTACTTCATATGTTCTGTTACTTGTTAAATCACACACATGAAAAACACTGAATCAATAGCGGTAGTATGTTAATAGTACATATTATGTAGTATAACATAGTAACAGGACTACTGCTTCACTTTGCAAAAGTTTAAATTTCTTACTGCAATAAATTCTTGAGCCTTGAAGTTTAGTCACTATTTGTGGTTGCTGAAAATAGTGCAATTACTATTATCTCTTCATTGTGAATGCTGTATATAATTTTGTGTGACACTAACAGAAACTGTAGGGTAAATATTTTGCCTGCCCATCAGGATGTATCAGCTACTTAACAACTGAAACAATAGGAAGTAATCCACATTCCACAGTTCATGCTTATTGTTCAGCCTGTTGAATAAATGAATACATCTCTTAAAAGCTGCTGAAAAATTAATCACCTTTAGGATGCACAAGACAATACTAACTTCAGTAATGCATGCATTCCTTTGGCATAGAATTACTGTATAATGTTTAAAGACAGCTGTTTCTCCAAAAGCCAGAGATGGTACAACAGATGGATAGGCAGAGGGATGGTAAATTCCTCAGAGGGCTTTATCAACTGCTTGCCATTTTAGAAAGGTAGGAGATAATAATTTACAGTGCAGCACAGATTACGTTATACGGGTAGTGTAGCTGGGTGGCTTCATAAGATGATCGAATTTTTTAATACATTAATGCACTTACCTTCCTCCTCTGCTGAGGGAACCAATTTCAAACTGTACGTCTGAAAAAGGGCAGCAGCCTCTTCCTCTGCAATAAAAAGCAATAAAAAAAAACCCCAAAACATTAAAAGCAACCAAAATGACAGTACAAAATACTGGAAACAACACTAAGTCCATCAGATATGCTTTCATATTACTTCCATTTCTGCCTACACGGTAAATCTTTCACAATTTATCACTTGCTATTTATGCCACTGCATGAAATGGGCCAGGTTAAAACTTCTTACTGAATACTGAGGTTTCAATATAAAATTATATAATTTATGAGCAAAAAAACAGCCAAATGTGATACTTTGTAAATACAGAGTAGTTAGTTGTGATATAAATTTATCGTTGTGTAGCTATGTACAAAATAATTGTTACTCTGTTCACTGTCTCCTTCCTTGATTCATGAAGTCACCCTAGCTACTTCAGAGAGGTAAATAAAGCTGTGCACAGGGGATATAAACTATAAAGCACACACAGAAATCCAAACAATAGAGTGAAAATGCACATAAACATGTGGCTGAGCTAACAGAGTGTTCCAGCACTCCATGCACTCTACAAATATTTAAAATTACTGTGGTTTGCTTTAAAAACCAAGATATTCCAGACTAAATACAGAACATGCACATTGTAATGCCAATTCAGATGCAAAAAACTGACATAATTCAGTCCTGCTCCACCTTTCCTTCAATATTTACACCTAATAATAGTTATCCAAGAAAGATTTTTCTTTTCTTTAAAGCAGAAAGGGAGGGGAATCCAAAGATTAAAATAATCTATCATGTTGTAATAATTGTTCAGTGAAGTGATTTCTTTAAAAATTTTGAGATGTAAGAACTGGATCCGTGTTAGTGTTTTATTCAGTTTTGCAGTCTTCTAGACTACATTCACTCAGTGTATTTGTGGCAGGATTTTCACAATATTTCCTCAGACAAGAAATTCAGAAATATATTCTAAAATAAAAGATGAGAATTCTCTTTCAATCAGATGATTACAGGAATTAAGGGCTAAAAAGCTATGACTTTTTGCAAGAGCTATCATTATTAAAATAGGAAAATTTGTCCCTGAGAGAGGTTCTTTTGCAAGACTCAAGTGTTTCTGAAGAAACCTTCAGAAAGTTAAAAATAATTTCTATTTTAAAGCAGTTCTATATTTTCTGGAGGACATAGGAAGAACTGAAGTTTCTGCACCAGTGGCAGCTGACAGTGTGGCCACTCTGTATCTTAAAGGTCCCAAATATCCTCTGAGACACATGGCAGTTAATGTAGCTGTGTAGAGGACACAGATGAAAAGAAACACTAAGAAACAGGAAAGAAGAATAACAG
Source organism: Ramphastos sulfuratus (assembly GCA_013399055.1). Lineage (NCBI taxonomy): Eukaryota > Metazoa > Chordata > Aves > Piciformes > Ramphastidae > Ramphastos > Ramphastos sulfuratus. Next base: position 68,802 of record WBNM01037754.1, on the reverse strand, counting down.
ATGGCATAGCCAAAGTAGAGCCAGCAGCATAAACTGCAAGGGAAACAAACAAATCCCAAAGGCTGGGAGTAATAAATTTGCACAGTGGGGAACACGCTGTTCTGGAGAAACTTCAGTCAGAAAAAATGTGCATCAATCCAATGCTTTCTGTTCAGTACTAGTTGCCCTAGTTGATTTTCAACAAGCTTTAGAAACTTTTTTTCCCTACAACTCCATTTTGAGATGTGCAATCAATTTGATATGACAGAGACAATAAGCTGATTCAGAGACAACTGAGAGGAGCTCTTCTTGACAGCAAATATCTGCCTACTGCCAAGCTGTGAGTCAATGACCTGGTACCAGGTAAGGTCACATATGATCAGTTTTGAAAAAAGAATTATAAGGCTTGATTCTAACTTTATTATGAGGTGATACTGTCATGAAACATGCTTTACAACAGTGTGAGAAAAGATTCAGGGGACGAATCTTGATCTACTGAATATTTTTTGATCTAGCATGGCTATGCCTTGCTTTCATGTAATTTATACTTCAGTTATAACAAAAACACTGTAACGATGTCAAACTGAAGGTAACAGGGACATACATACCTACCAGCAAAACTTAGGTTGTGATTGGGGTGCTGCTGAATAAGATGACTACATCTCAGTCATCTCATGCTTATAACATGATGAAGAAGGGCACCCTAGAAGAGAAAACATTGTGTCTGGAGCTGGAGCTGGAACAGCAAGTTGAGGTAGAGACTGATAGATAAATATGGTCCTTGTGTAACATTGACAAAATCTGGCATTATCTGCTATTTGAGACCTCATTTCTGAGGGTAAAAGAACAATGTTTGGAGAATAAAATATAGCTCAGCTAGAAAACAAAATAAGAACATTTAAACCTCCTGCATTAATGTAACTGCACTGAGTAGAATAATATAAACAAGGACAAAAACATATGAAAAGATGAAGTAAATGGATAGGCCATTAAATTTGCTTGTGGTTTAGGCATCAGAAGTAAAAAAAATGGTATTGGAATTAATTTCAAAGGTACAAATTAAAGTAAAATTCAGATGTTTTCTTCCAGAAAAAACTATTTCACAGAAAACCAGATTCTCTACATTGTCTTCCAGTGAGAACAGCTTGAATTTGATAAGACTATCCAGGCCACCTGCTGTGATGGTTTGGGAGTTACCTGCCCCCACACACAACAAAATCACTCAGACTAGACTCAGCTGGCTGGAAGTTAAGGAATGAAGCTATATTTACAGCTTAACACAATTTACAAGCATATATATACACAATATACACAAATATTTACAGTTATATACAAGTTAAAAGTAATACAGAAACACAAAATCCCTCCAAAACAATCAGATTGCTAGAAGGATCCCAACCCAAACCTCCTCCCTCCTTCCACCCTCTTTCCCTCCCTTCCACAACAACCAAATCAATCCCTGTATAGCTAACATGATAAATCTGGAGAGATCTGGGGTGAGATGTCAAAAAAGACAACATGTCAAAAAAGAGGTTAGGAAGTTAGATATCAAAAAAGAGGTTAGAAGAAATAAAGGGTTAGGTCGGATTATTGTTAAGGCAGAAGCAACCACATAGACTGCCAGAGTGAAGGAGCAGAACTGAGAACTGAGAAGTGTGTGAGCAGTGAGTTGTCTGATCTATATTTTGACTAGTTGTGTTTCTCGGTAGAAGAATGAGTGATATAGGTTACTATTGTTTTTTTTCTTTCTTCTCACAGCTAGGATTTAATTTCTCTTAGTAAAATATTCCAATTAGTCTCAAACGAGCACACCTGCAAAAGGGTGGGTCACAGAACCTGAAAAGGACGAAGTTTTTCTGGACCAGCTTCTGAAGATCAAGCAAGAACCCTAAGGAGTCTCAACTTGCACTAGATGAGCACATATACTGAAACAACTGATTTGGCTCTAAAGGCCTAATTCAAGTATAGCTGGATCCCCATCTCCAGCCATAAATTTATGTCAACTTGATCCAAGTGGATGGATGCAATTTAGACTGCTTTACATACAGAACCTCATCTGTAAACACCTGGATATCTTAACATGGAGCTGAAGTCCACCCTGTGGGAGATAGTTTCCTGTGATGGGAGCCTTTTGTAAAGTGCTAACATGACAAAGCAAAGATTTGCACTATTGTGAACTGGCAGCCGACAAACAGGTGAATACTTGGGACATCTCATTTGACATTAGATACCTATTTAGGTAATCAAATTGACTATGAGGATCTGTGGCACCTGTATTTCACCTAATCTTATATATTGCCCTAGTGAGACAACAGCCTCACATTTCTCAAGCGGAATTCATCCTTCTGAAGCAGTGTCTAAATCAGGTTATTGCTGTGAGTGATGAATGCCTATACTTGTCTACTGCCTATAAAAGCTTAAGATAGAATAAGACATTGAAAAACAGATTAGTTGAATCATAAGTTTTTAGTTCTGGCTACAAGGGCAGTTTTACTGCAGCTTAAGAAGAAATGTGATATTTAGGGTACCGGTTCTGCATTGATAAAATCAGCAAGGTGTTTTTTTGTATTTACTTTAACGGTAACTAAACTGGAGTCTTATTTTAATTCAATACGAAAAGTTTCACCAAAATGGAAAACTGATTTGTAAATACAAACATGTACAGAATGAGATGTTAGGGTTATACATTTTTAAAATCTTTTCAGAACGGGACTGAATAGCAACAACATCAAGTGAGAATGGAAATTGCAGAATTTCTGACAGTAGGAAACATTTAAAAGCTCACTGAGTGGCAGAAAGGGCACTTATGCCTGCAAATAGCCAGTGCACTACCATAAACTAGAGAGAAAATTACACACCAGTTAATTTAGCTCCCTTTTTTTTAAAGGTGCAGTCAACTACATCTGTGCTCAAGAAGATTTGTAGGAAATCCACACAGCAAAACACAAAAGGACCATAGACAACCACCATATCTTTGCAAAACGACTGTCCTTTGTGAATAAGGAAACAGAGAATTCACAGCTGGATCTGTACAGGGTCAGAGAACTGATATGTAGTAAATGACATCTAGGTAGCTTCTGAGTCCATGTTTATGTTAGATAGCATTGTACTACATAGGGAACAGCTGCATAATACATCTTACCTCAGAGGATATAAACCAACAATCAAAATAGGCCCCAAAACAATGATGCCATGGAATTTCAATGTGTCATGGGTTGAGGTTGGGCTGGTCACTAATATACGATAGATGGTCTCTTTTAACACTTCTCCTTTCCTAGAAGGGTAAGGGAAACAGATTAAGGGAGAGAAATTTGTTTGTTGGAAAAAGACTAAACCAGCATTAATTGAACGCTAAAAATAAAACTATATTAATGTTAATAAGAAGTAATGAAATATGTAGAAATGCATGCAATAATGCTGAACTCCCCCAATGGTCACCACTGATGCTGCAGAGTAGGTACTAGGAAAGTCTCAGACAGGACTCTGCAGACTTTGGGAAGTGGATTCAGGAACTGCATTCAGAGACTGGATTAATAAATTAATGGATTGATACTGAAGAAAGGATGAAGACCCCCCCCAAATGCTGACCACTGAAGGGTTTAACCCTTGTATTCCTTCAGCTTTATACTGTACTGATGTACACACAATTTGCTTGGGGGAGTTAACGAGGCAGGAATTATAAAAATGTAGCTAATTTTATTTTTATTTTCCTGAAAAGCCCCACCCCCAAACTATATACAAACTAGTTAAATTTTGTTTATGGGTTCTAATTCAGTCAGGAAATCTTCACAAGGATGCTTATGGGTAATTTTAGTAATTTAGAAAAATCATCAAATTGGAAAAGGCTGAACCATAAAATACCTTTACCCCACTTACAAATAAAAGGCAGCTCAGAGCCCTAGGGAAAGTCTGATCTACTCACGGCGGTGGAATAGGAATTTAGAGGTAGTCCTTGGCTCCTTTGCGGCAGTGTCTGGAACTGCAAATTGTAATCCAGTCATGGATCCACGTGGCATTGAGTCCAATGCAAATAAACCTGTTAAAGTTCAAAGTGTAGACATAGCTTCCAAGAGGCAAAGATCGTGGAGAGGGACTGCCTTAGTAGTGCAGGGAAAAGCCAAACTGCTCAGCATGTTCCTACGAACAGCGGCAGTTGACAGCAGAGGCAGGTCCTTCCAGCAGGAAGTCAGGATGAGGTGGTCTGAAAGTGGGAACTGTGCAGTTTCTCATCAGCCTTCTTCAAGATCCACCTAGCCAAGGTGCCCAGTTGTCATATGCATATGCTGGGTGCTATTTGCTATTCCCCATTCAAGCCCGCAGGGCTGGGAGAAGCAGCTTCTCACTTTCTTCTTGCCCCATTCAAACCTCTGGAGAAGGTAGTTTGGAGTACCCTGCCACAATATGGAATGGGATACCTTATTAGTCAGGTTTAGGTCACCTGTTCTGTCCTTCCCCATATATGCAACTTTTTTGCATATTTATGACCCCTTCACTTATGGTACTTCAAGGTGTCACACAAGATTAATCAGTGACCTTGCTTTCTATAAGCAAGGGCCTCTCATCATACCAGTCTTTAGTAGTAACTATAAACATCAAGCATTTATAATTTCTAGAAGCAGACACAGTCTGCAAATATATGCCATTAACTTCAGAAAGTGCATTTACTTAGGAAAGACTTTGCTGAGATATAAAATCAATGAGCAGAGGTTTGCTTCTCTTTTAGCTCAAACCAGGACACAATGTGAAAATGTTCTGTTTAAAATATGTGGGTTTTACACTTTGCCATTCAGCACTATGGCTATGTTTCCTGATGCTGCTCCTGGTCTGTTCAGTAATTAACATAGAATTTTCAGCATTACATTTTTAAATCTTTCTATCTGATAGATCTCACATCCTTAATGTGCAAGCTTATTTTTAGTTTGTTTAGTTACACTTCCTTTTGTTCTTTGAAACATTGCCAAAAACCTGAATCAAAATTAATTTCCCTTTGTATTTTATGCTACATGTCATGTTATTTTAATTCTGTCTATTAATATTTTTGCAATCTTAACAGATAAGATGGAGGAAGCTATTAAAGGTCTACCCTCAATATAAAATTGAAAAGCACATCCAAATATAAGATGATGATATTGGCTAACCTCCTGACAGTAAATATGGATTGATAACGAATGCTGGAACAATGAAGTGCACCAAATAACTCTCTTAATGACAGGAATCTGATTGTCCCTTTAATTCTCAGCCCTAAAGCAGAATGGTGTTTAAAGATTGTGGAAAAGTAATATATATAAAAATAATTTTTAAAACCCTTCTGGTAATCTGGGGTAACAACATTACTGCTTGGTTTTATGTCTTGTAAATTAAGATCGATAGCAACAGACCAATTACCCCTCTGTGTCTGTTAACTTTTTACAAAACTAAGTCAAGCTCTAGCAAATGACATTTTTTTCCATTGGATAATTCAAGGAAAAAAAAAAAAAAGTAAGATTTGTACTGGAACATTTCTAAAAGTATGTTAAAGTCAACCTTTGCCCAATATAATTATTATTATGCTTCTGGTATTCAAAATGATCTAAAGAAATGTAATATATCAACTGTAATTTTTCAGTATTATAATATTGCTTTTTATATTACAGAAGAATCTCTGATATGTGTCTGAGATACACAGAAGAATTTAAAATACTTGATGTGTACCTTGTGAGTAATAGCTTCTTAAAAGTACTACATACGTTCCATGTGCAAGCACTTTGCACATACCTATCCAAAGCCAAGTAAAAGAAGGAAGGTCTCTTTCCTCCAGTAGGCTTTGATCAGTTACAAAGCATAACACTCACTCTCTGCAATTGTGCCACAGGTTAGCTCCAAAGTGTTTTCTGTGCTATCTGCTGCTTTGTTGCCCTCTCTAGAAGTTCCCACTACATTTTAAAGTAATTTTGTTTCTATTCTAAGAATCAAAACCCATAAATATATATGAAATTATCTTAATATAGATTCCATGTGCCAGTTAGAGCTGCTCCACAGGGGTTTTTTATGCAAACTTGTTTAACTGAAATTAGAATTTTGACTAAAACATTCTTGAAAACTTTTTTTTTCCTTGAAAAACTTAGGAAAACAGTTTCCAAAAATATAAGGTGGGATTCATCTCACAGCTTTAGGATTTTGTAGCACAGGCATGTTTACCAAAGCTAATTACTTTAGTTTTCCTTTTAATACATGCACCCATAGAAATACCTTGTTTTCTCCATTATTCAGTTAAAGGCAGCATATGGGTGCCTCAGACATAGAATTACACTGCATATATATATTTGATAAAATTAATCACATTCCAAACTTCTAAAAGCATCTCAAAACTAAAAAACGAAAACATTTTATAATTCAGATACATTGTTCTCCAATGCTTCTGTGTCTGATGTTTCCATAGACTCCCACTCCATCTGATGCAATGCGGATATGCAATTTCTAGCTGCACTACTTCATCTTTCCAAAGGGGAGAACATAACTCACAACAGACAGTACAAAGTGACTTTTAAGTCTGGTCGTTAAAGGCAAAAAAAAAAAAAAAAAAGAGAAGGCATCCATTCTTCCAAAACTCCAAGGCCAAACAGGATCTAAGAAGTTATTCCTTCTATAACTGTACATTTTTCCCTTAGGAGGAATTAATTTTCTGACTCAACTACACATCTTTCTGTTGAGGATAGTTTGCTGTTTTTTTCACTTAACACGGTGTTGTATTTCTATATAATTCCACTTTCACAGTAATGAGGAGGGAAAAAAACAAAACAAAGCAAGCAACCAAACAAAACCCACAAAACATACCAAAAATAAAACCAAAAAACCAACCCCAGAAAGAAAAAAAAAAATCATAAAAAAACCCAAACCCCACTCACCAAAACAACAAAATCACAAAAATTCCTCCCTTCCTTATATGCCTAAAATGAAATCTACCTTGATTGAAAATTATGCCACTGCATCACTTTTGAACACCGAAAATTTTCACAAAAGAAAGTGAGATTCTGAAGGAAGAGCTGGAGTTACAGACCAACTATGAGCAGCAGAGATAATTGTCTCTGAAAAAAATATACTCAGTCTTTCATGGAAGTGTCAGAAACTACTTTTTCCTCAGTCACTGTCAGGCATGCAAAAAAAAGGAAGTTTGCATAAGACTGAGAAGTCAAAGTTTTAAAGTCAAAATTTGGAGAAAACAGCAGAGCTCATTTACAAACAAATAGCACCACCACTCCTGCCTGCTCACTCTGAAATGAACAGGCTGACAGCTGAGACACCATATTCCCAGAATCACAGCTAATGGTCAAAAACTACTTCAAATGCTTGTTCCTGCCATGAGAATCCTGTGTGTGAATAGCAGAAGACACCACCTCTCCAGCCCATCAAAAAAGAGTAACTCTAAATGCAGAGGATGGTCTTTTGAAACATGAAAGACACTTAATAGAGTACTAAATAGATTTCTGATACATTTTCTTAGACACACTTCAATTTTTTTTGACAAAGATACTTTTGAATACATTTCAAAGTTTGTAAATGTACTGTCACTATGTTTTTGTCATGGATATTTTCACTGTCACTCAATTCCACGAGGTGAAGTCTCAGACACTTCACAAGAAAATTTTCTAATGGAAACGTGCCAAGAAAGTGAGCAATCTTTTTATTTACTATTTGTGTATAGAATTTTTCATCTTCCATAATTATCCTGTCACTCTGCCTTTGGTAGTTGAAAATCCAATAGTTGGTGTTAAAAAACAGAGACACCATGACAGCTTAATACTAATAACAATTATAACAATGATGATGATGATGATGATGATGATAACGACGACAATCATAGAATGACTAAAGTTGGAAGAGACCTTAAAGATTGCCTAGTTCCAACCTGTGTACCATGGGCAAGGACACCTTCCACTAGACCAGGTTGCTCGAAGTCTCATCCAATGTGTCCTTGAATACCTCCAGGGAGGAGGCATCCACAACCTCCCCAGGCAACTTGTTCCAGTGTCTCACCACCCTAGAGAAGAGGAGGCTCAGGGGTGATCTCATTGGTGTCTACAACTACCTGAAGGGAGGTTGTAGCCAGGTGGGGGTTGGTCTCTTCTCCCAGGCAACCAGCAACAGAATGAGGGGACAGTTTCAAGTTGGATGAGGGAGTTGGACTTGATGATCTCTTTGGGTCCTTTCCAACCCCTGACATCCTGTGAAGTTGTGCTAGGAGAGGTCTAGGNCCCCAGGAGGGGCTCCCAACCATCCTTTCCACCTTCTTCCCACCCCTATACCTTACCCCAAGGTTTGCCTTACGCACAAGATGAGTTTTTGAGGATCAGCCAGAGAGGTTAGAAGGAAAGTGGTTAGTGAAATTACTCAGCAGAGAGAAGGAAGCCAGAAGATACTAGACAGCTGTGCCCCAGAGACTGACTGCCAGCCCGAGACACTGTGTTATCTATGTTTTTTTTGTTGTTTTTCTAACATCTCAGCAAGCCTATGAGTGAAGTAGACATCACCATTGTTTCCTTTTCACAGCCTATAATATGATTTTCTCCATTAAAATATTCCAATTAGCTCAAACCAGCACAGGATTGTATCACACATGTCAATACAGTTACTTGGGGGAAAAAAAAAAAAAAATCCCTCATATATTTGGAGGGCTACCAATGTATTAGGCCTGCGCAGGTAATGGAGGCAAGAAAGCCTCCAAAGCAATTTTCAAATGTATATGAAGAAGAGCACATTTATTTAAATTTGTTAGGTTATAACTCACCTTCTTTTTCCCCTAGATTCAAATTAATCTTGATAGCAATAATTAATTTTCAGCTTCCAAGTTTAATAATATATTAGGCTCAAATTCTCACAGACTAATTACATTTCATATTTCAGAGACTTTTAAAGTCAGTTCCAAGATGTGTTGTTTCTATTTCTTAAAGCACTGATACTCTGAGCCTATTCTTTCCTTTCTCCTTGATGGTTGGGTAATGATTGTTTTAAAAGTGTAACGTATGCTCATTCGGATGGAAGATTCATTTGGATAAAACAAGATGCCTTTTTCTCCCAGAGGTTTTACAAACTTCATTCTGCAGCAATAAGGAAATGAGTCTCTGTCTTGGGGGAGGCTAGGGAAATCTTCACCTATAGCTATTAACAATGTTACTGGAGCGTGGCCAGATAATACTGTATTATTATGGTTAAAGAGATCAGTAAGAAACTCAGAGTGAGTGATGTGAAGTCCTCATATATTTTCCCACTGGAGATATATCCTGATGGACTTACAGAATCATAGAATCATAGAATGGTAAGGTTGAAAGGCACGTCAAAGATCATCTAGTTCTAACCTCCTGCCATAGGCAGGGACACCTCCCACTAGTACAGCTCATTCAAGGCCTCGTCCAACCTGGTCTTGAACACCTTCAGGGAGGGAGCATCCACAACATCCCTGGGCAACCTGTGCCAGTGTTTCACCACCCTCACTGTAAAGAACTTCCTCCTAACATCCAGTTTAAATCTTCCCTCTGCCAGTTTAAACCCATTGCCCCTTGTCCTGTCATTGCGAGACCTTGTCAATAGTCCCTCCCCAGCCTTCCTGTAGGCCCCCTTCAGATACTGGAAGGCTACTCTAAGGTCTCCTCAAAGCCTTCTCTTCTCCAGACTGAAGAGCCCCAACTGTCATAGCCTGTCCTCATAGGAGAGCTGCTCCAGCCCTCTGAGCATCTTCGTGGACTTGGTTCTAGTTTGACTAGCATTGGCGTTCCTCTTAGAGTAGTTTAAAAAGTCCAAGAGGTGGCCATATCTGATCACAATCTAGATCTATGTAAATACAAATCTGCACATACTTTGACTCCTTTACTGATGTAAATACTGTCCTGACAGCATAATCTTTCCATGGTGGTGTCACAGTGTCCTTGGTTAGCTGGGATGGATAGCATGGTAACTCTAAATCAAACATAACTCTATGTTTTGAATTAGGATATTGTAGAATAAATATAGAGTAGCTTCAGTGGGAGTTTGTCTTCTACACACAGCAAAGGCAAACACTGCAGCCAAGTGCTGCAGTAGTAGTAAATTCCTCACAGAAAGAACTGAAATGCAGCAAAGCTAAGAAATGGCTTTATTGCTTCTCAGAATTTTAGTAGGAGAGATTTGTGACTCTTCCTCAGGGGCTGCTGTTGAAAGAAGATGGAGCCTTCTGTGCTGGTTTGAGGCTAATTGGAATATTTTAATAGAGAAAATTAGATTATAGGCTGTGAAAAGAAAACAATGGTGATGTCTACTTCACTCATAGGCTTTCTGAGATGTATAAGACAAGAACACAAAACATTGATATGGCATTCTCCCGGAGAGTCTCAGGCTGTCTAGCTTCTTGCCTTCTCCTCTCTGCCGAGTAACCTCACTAACCACTTTCCTTCTAACCCCCCTGGCCGATCCTCCAAACTCACCTTGCAGGTAAGGCAAACCTTGGGGTAAGATATAGGGGTGGGGAGAAGGTGGAAGGGTGGTTGGGAGCCCCTCCTGGGGACTCTGATTTCTGGGAGGGGTGTTGTGTTTCTGTATTAACTTTAACTTGTATATTTCTGTAAATATTCTTGTATATAGTGTATATATCTGCTTGTATGTTGTGCTAAGCTATAAATATAGCTTCATTCCTTAACTTCCAGCTGGCTGAGTCTAGTCTGGGTGATTTTACAAAGTGTGTGGGGGGCGGGTACCTTCCAAACCATCACAAGTAAGTGGTGTTTCTATAGAGGAACACAAACTGCAGTGGGACATCATCTAAAACAACTGTGCACACAAGTCTGGTAAATGCTAATATTTGTCTTTTATTAAATTTAATGCTGTGCTGACTTAAAATTTTCCTATTTAATTGGAAACTAAGCATTCACAGTAAGAAATGTTTCCTTAGCCAACAGTTCTTCCATCAATATTTATTTCCTCTGTATCTGACCCACATTGCAAAGTCTTGTTTTGAGTTTGAGTAGAATCAGCTATAATCTTGCATAAGTAATTGCTGCTGCATCAGATTCTTTGGTCCTAAAGATTCTCTTTTCAGTTGTGGCAATGTAGCTATGCTAAAATATTTGTTGTGCTTTTGGTATTATGGGCTGCACTCTAAGGGCTACTTAGGCTTTATGAAAGCTGTCTTTTGTGTTTATTATTGAAACAGGCTTCTATTGACATCATCTTAAATATTGGATTTAACTTATTCCACTGGACATCACATGAGGAAAAAGATACTGAGTTTTAAAAAAAATGCGATGAGGTATAGGTTAAAAAGCCCTTTTCTTAGTGATTAAAAAAATCAGTGTGTGTTATCATTTAGTTTGCAGGTCTTTATTGCAGTGAGTCTTGAAGGCATGACAAGTTCTTAACAATACTGTGTAGTCTAAATGTATATTAAAAAATAAATAAGTGCTGGAGAAAAAAGGGAAATGTGATAATAACAGTTAGTTTGATAGGAGATGGTAGCAATCTTAATCCCACTGAATTTAAGTACATAATTTAAGCATGTGCTTTTGCTATGCTTTATAGGCAAAAAGCAAAAAGATAGCATAGGAAGATGGCCCCACTTTGTTAAAGAGTCAAATTTTTTCACCACTCAAAGGGAAGAATTAAATTAGTAACTGTGGTTTCATGGTCAAAGTAACCCAGGCATATGGTGCTTGTGGTCACATAGACATCTCAGTCAAGGGATAGGAAAGGTAAGGCCTCTTTAGTTGATGAATAATGTCATCAACCAATGGGAAGTTTCTAGACTACTGAGTATATATGACCAGAGATCAGATTTAAATAGCGTATTGTTGTGGAGGCAGGGAATTAATGTGTCTGAGTCAGGAATTATAAAAATAGAATTATTTTATTTTCCTGAAAGCCCTGCCCTCAAATTCTATACAAAACTAGTTTAGGTTTATTTACAGGTTCAAATTCAACTGGGAATTCTTCAACAGGATGTTATGGACAGATTTAGAATTTTTAGGAAATCAGGAAATGGAAGAGGCTAAGCTATAAACACAGCTTTACCCCACTATCAATCAGGCTGAGCAGAGAATTAAGGGACCAGCAGGCTTTACTCATAGAGGTGAGATAGGTATTGGGCGATGATCCCTTGCTGGATTTCTCTGCGGCTCGGCTGCCTTCTGATACTGCAAGCAATATCCAACAGTCTGGATCCATGTGACAGAAATCCACGGTAGGTGGAAAAGCTGCCAGAGTCAGGAGTGTCTCAAAACACAACTGCTACAAGGCTGGGATTTGCAGAAGCAACACTTCCTTGGCAGCAGCAGGGGAGAGCCAGACTGCTCAGGTCTGCCCAGTTCAGAATAGCAGCCAGGAAGTCAGCTGCAGTATGGTCCAACAGCAGCTGGGGCTGGGTGCTGCTGGCAGCTCTCTTAAAAAGACCCCAGGACTTGCCAAGCCTGCAAGTTTGCACCGAGTGGTGCAAAAGTGGGGAGAGGCATCCAAAGGCAGGAACGGTGCAAAACTGAGAGCCGTGTGAAAAGGTAGGAGCCATCCAAAAATGGAGACTGTCCAAAACGGGAGCTCTGTCAAGGCAGGAACTCTTCTAAGGTGGGAACCACCTGGTATCTTCTCTCTTGCCCTATTTATGCTTTTCTAGACAAAGTGTCCATTTGCCAATTTATACTGGGTGCGAAAACTCAGCCAACCACCAGCCCAATTGCCCAATTCCCAGCGTGGGCTTCCACATGGGCCGGAATATGTGTGGAAAGGCTTTTGGCTGTTCCCCCCTCAAGCCTTCTTCTCCTCCCCATTCAAACCCACAGGGTGGGAGGGGGTAGAAGGAAGGAATTTGAAGTGCTCCAGAACAGGTATAAATACTGACCTATGAGAGGACACACTGAGCCTGTCCTCCACTGCCAATGTAGTGAGCTACAATGATGAGATTCTGTTAGATGTTGAAGGTTAGGTTTGTTGAATGTGATTTGATGTTTCAGTCTGTCATTTGTGTGGAGAGAGGATCATGGTGATAAGAAAACTGGAGAAGTCCTATATGTTCTTTCTCCTGTTTCAGGTAACTCCATAAAACTATTTATAAATGGGTTTCAGTCCAACTTAATTCTACTTAATATTCTCTATGCCTAGTTATATATGTCAGAAAGCAGTTCTGGACCTTACTTCTGGCAGGAAACCTTGTTCTGATTTGGAACCTAATATCACTCAAGGATATTTAAATAAGCTTGTTCTCATGCCAGCATTGTCCTTTAGCTTAAACAGCTGTGGGTGGTTTTTTTTTTTTTTTTTTACTTCTTTGGCATTTATCTCCCTCATATATTTATAGCAAGTAATAATATCCCTCTTGACCTTCGTTTTGCTAGAACAAATAAGCCAGGTACTTCTGGGACTTGACCACATCACAAATTGCAGTACAGTGCAGATCCCTGGACTTCCATCAACTGAACTAGGGTTTGAGCCAGAAGACATATAGTATAGCAATATACCCATGGTAATTACTCTGCTTCTTTCAGATATGACTAAAATTACTACAATGCTACTGGAAACCACATAGATTGTGTCATTTAGAAATGCCAGCTCACGCTATTACAGCATATTAAAGATCTCTAGCATAGTGCTTCTAATAGACCAACTAATTTTGTCATAGAATTTGGTCATATTTGTCTTACTCATCTTTGCAGATCATCTCATGCTATTCTGCTATGAACACACCTGTGCTGAACAAATACAGTGAAGCCTTTGTGATGTGGTTTGAACATCATATATGATTTAATATTTGGTTTCATGTTCATATGTAATATTGATATAGCATTATATGTAATGTTAAAAATATTTTCACAGGGAAAACAAGAAATAAAAAATAAACTTGAAGAATATTAGCAGTTCTCAACTTTGTAATAAGACTTTCAATATCTGCATTAAAAAATAAATCTTCCAGCTTCACTGATTCTTCTTATTCACATCCCTTCAGAAGATTATTCAAAATTCATGGTTTTTCCTTCTTCAGTTCGTGAAAAACTTTAGACTGATTTGTCTACAATTTCAACACAACAAGAAAATCACTCCAACTTCACTCCATTTGGAAATGTGTCTTTTCTTATTAGATATTGTAGTATAACTTCTCTAAAGTATGGAGGTAACTGCTTGTGTGTGAAGAACAAACTCCTCCCTCCTAAACCACTGTTTTTTTCCAAGATGCAAAAAAAATAACCCAAAAACCTAGCAATAAAAAGACAATGACAATATAATCCTCAGAACATACCAAAGACTTGAAGATAGGAAAATTACACTTTCTCAGCAGCAGTTGGAGACAATGATTAAATGATCACAATGATTAAAATGTCTGATGTGAAAGAAGTGACCTCTTCCACTGATCTCCAGAGGAAGATGAATGTCTGAAGTTAAATGAATTAACTCAAGCAAATTTGAATTTGAAAAAGAGTGCACAGTGCACTGTGGTGTCCAAACATAAATGGCTTTTAAACTATAAAGAGAGTATATTGTCAGTTCTACCTCTTAAATAGGAAAAGAAAAATTATAAGATATGTAGCTTGAATTACTAAGCAAAAATATGCCATAGCAGTTAGACAGTAAGCTTCACTCTGTTAATAAGGATAGGTAGGTATTGAGTTACTATGTGAAAAGATGCTTGCAGGGTTTTGTTTTGTCCACAGGCTTATTGATCCAAAAAAAACACAAGATCCTGATTGCATTGCTGATGCCAGAACTGCAAGTGCAAAGTTCTCTCCAAAAGTGCAAAGCAGTCACTCAATCTGTACCCAAATCTCTGAAGTCTTTTAACACTTCTCAAAAATATAAGTTCAAACTTTTTTTTTGTTTGTTTGTTTGTTTGTTTGGGTTTTTGGGTTTGTTGGTTTGTTGGTTTTGGGTTTGGGTTTTTTTTTTTGTTTGTTTGTTTTTGGGGTTTTTTTAACAGTTTTGTACTTCTGTAGCAAAAGTGGGACTGGGTTTGAAGAAATTATGCCAGAGGGGTTACCCCCAAGATGTATGCATGTGCACTGGAGCACAATCAAACCAGAAGTGCCAAGACCACATCTAGCTTTGCCCTCCCTATCCTTATGCTCTTGAACATAAAGGAATAGACACATATTCTTTTCTTTTACAAATGGTCTGTATCTACAAAAAAACAACCAAACAAACAAAAAAGTCCCAAAAAATCAACCAAAACCAAAGCCAAAACAAACCCACCCTGTAGCTGAGAAGTTGTATGGAAATGTAAAATCTTACAGTAACCAGGCAAGTGAATATTTACCTGGTAAGTCTGTGACATCACTAAAGAGAAAATTTGGAAAGCCCATATTTAAAAACAATTATAAATCCAAGCAGTTCTCACTATATGCTGCAAATAACACATAGAGACTTCAAAAGAAAGAGGAAGGAGTTTCTTGTAAAAACTCATCCTTCTTAGTGTATAACTTCAATGCTTCATTGTGAGGTAGTAACTGAGCAATGAAGACTCAATGAGCAGTGATATTTGATACTCTGGTACCTTAGCGTGGCAACCAGTGGCTGTGCACAGAACCATTCAACAGGACAAAGAGGTAATCAATAGGCTATTACAAACCACTGTAATGCTTCCTAACAATAAAAAGAAGAAATCTCTCTAAGTTTTGGATTTCTTGTTGTTTGTCTACTGATTTGCTTTCATTTATATGACTGTTTAAACACTATATTTGTATTCTAGAATTTCACAGTTTTTATCCCAAGAATATTAAATTTCAGTATCAAGGAAACAAGTGCTTGAGCATATGGGAATACTAATTGGTAATGTAATGTTTTGTTCTTTTATTTGCCTTATCTAAAGTACTTGCAAAAGTAATAGGTGTGTATTCAGTCAGTTTAATTCAATAATATAATCCCTTTTTGAACAGCAATTTAACTTTTAAAGAGAACATCTTGTTAATAGCTTTTATCAATACTATTTTGTGAGTATCATTAAGTTTACTTGGCCAGTGACAATGTGTAGTTTTGGCATACAGAAGCATCTTTCAAACTATATTGTCATTACACCACATCTATGTTTCCCACTTTAATTTTATTCTGCCATAAGAGCAAATTGGCAATGCATTAATTTAAGTATCCAATTTAAACCAGCTGAAAATGAATGCATTCAAACTAGTAAAAGCAAAGACAACAAGAGGCTAAAAGGGAGAGAGGGAACTACTGGAGAGAGTCCAGTGGAGGGCTATGAAGATGATTACAGGACTGAAACATCTCTTTTATGAGGAGAGGCTGAGAAATCCTGGAGAAGACTGAGAGAAGATCTTATCAATGCTTATTGATATCTAAGGAGTGGGAGTCAAGATGATGGGATTGGGCTCTTTTCAGTGATGCTTTAGCAGGAAAGTTGCCTAGCTGACCTCCAGAGGTCTAACCCCTACCCTTAAAAAATAAGAAAGAAAGAAAACAAACAAATAAAAAATGAAAACAAAATAAATGAAACAATGACAACAAAAACCTTTCTGAAACAGACATACTATCAAGCAAACAGAACAATTGAGCAAATTTGGTGTTAGGGCAGCTTCAGAAATATTCAATGTGGAACCACTGGAACAGTTTTTTTTGTCAAACCATTCACAGAATCACAGAATCATTGAGGCTGGAAAAGACCTTCGAGATCCTCAAGTCCAGCCTATGAGCTAACACCATGACGTCAGCTAAATCATGCCACCAAGTGTCACATCCAATCTTTTCTTAAAGACTTCCATCACTTCTTTCTCTGTAAAGAAAATGATGCAAAGTGGTTTTCTTTATTTTCAATTTTCTCTTTAAGCACTTGCCAGGGAAAAAAAGGAAATTTGGTAAATATTTCATTATGATGATGTTACTATATTTAGGAATTACATTCTGAGAATTAAAATTGATTTTTTTTTTTTTATTAAAAGTACTGAATCAATATCCAGTTCTACTAAAATTTTCCTGATCTCTTCATGTGTTTGAATTAACAAAGAAAACAGGACTTCTTGAAAACAGAATAATACCATTGTTCAATTTTAACTCTTTAGCTTTCTAGGTAGTAAGTCTAACACTCATTTTTGTTGAAAAGTGAAATGACTTCTTTCTGAAAAGTACCCTTTTCCTTGCTTCATCATAGTAATTATTTCCCAGGACATCAAATATTACCTAAAGAAGAATACTGTGTATAGCAGGTAGTAATAAAGATATTTGTACCACTTCTATTCTTTATGTGAATAAGCAGAAAATATAGATTGTGCAAATTATAATGTTCATTAGCATAAAATATGTAGAATATTTCTCAGTTTGTTGAATGCTCTATTCTTTTATACAGTCAAAAGTAAAAATATACTCCTCAAATCATGTGCCATTTGAAACAATTCTGGTGAAGAAATAAGCTTTGGAATCTACAGATTTTATGAACCTGGCAATGGCTCATTCAGATTGTACTGGGTTTTTTTAGCTAGTAACATGTAGATTCAGCACTTAAGTACATGATTTACTAGTGGACTATGATCTCAAAGCTGCTTTCCACCCTAAATAATTTCCACCCTAAAAAATTCTATGATTATGATTCTTTTATTTATTTAGAGGATGCAGATGACTGGTAAAGTATCTCTGCTTCATGTGCAGATCAAGGTATATCAGCTTGGCTTTGGCTCTTTGTATAGTACTTCAGGGACAAGAACTGTACAGGCCATCTTTGCAGTTACTAATAACAGTCTCCCTGATAACTCCTGGTTACCATTTCCTATCCTTCATATAAAAAACACTCACATTCCTTGGCCAAAAGTGCTGAATTAAGTGAAACAGAGATGCAGTTTCATAAGCCCTGCTTCTTAGTAGTGTTTCCTTTTAGGTTGCTTCATCTTCTTAATAAAAGTAAGAAGGCGTCCCAGGTTGGGAACTATAAGGTTTTTTTAAAAAAAAAAAAAAAATCCTCTAGGGACTAGAAGATTGTTATTCAATCCCATAATTCTGCTATCACTTCATAAACTCAGGGCCAGGCCAGCTCCTTCTCCTTTCTCCTCCTCCAGCCTTGTGTTGGGCAGGAGCTGCGTTATCAGGACAAATATGTAAGGATAGGCCTGGTTGGGGCCTCCAGAGGCTGTGCTTAGGCCTCTTGGATGGCAGAGGCATGGCGGGGAGAGGATTGGAACACTGGGGATGACAGATTTAGTTTTGGGTTGGGGAAAAATTCAGGGGGTTTGCTTATGGATTCTGTATCTGCTTTGTAATTTCTATCTGTAACACTTTCTCCAAATATAATTCTGTTTTTTCTCCAATTCATTTGGGAGTTTCACTCTGTCGGCTCTTTAAACCCACGGCAGAAGGATAGCTAGCAATAGTAAACAAAACCAAAACCAAAACCAACAAAAAAGTGCCCTAACATTTACTTTCAATGTAACAGTAATACATGAATGAAATAGCAGAGTCACAAGCCAATGCCATGTGCCTCAGGCTGCAGTCCAAAAGAGAGGCCATATTTTAGTATGTGCATTTTCATTATATTCTTCTGTTTGCTCAGACTGGAGGTTTTCCTAGAAGACACTGTAGCCATCCTCACTCTGGTTGTTTGCTTTTTTCTGTTTGATTGGTTGTGTTTGTTTTTTTTTCGTTTGGTTTGGTTTATACTTTAGTAGACAGAAACAGGCAGGAACTAGAAGATAAATGATCTGCCAGAAATCTCTTCCCAACTCATGACCAAGATTAAAAACCACACTTAGGTGCTGGGGAACACTCTAGGGTCATGTATTTTCCAGGTAGCCAGAGAAATCGAGAGGTAGGAGAGTGAGGCTTTCCTTATTTTGAAATCTTTTCACCTGCTTTCCACAATCACTCTTTAATTTTTTCTCTCAGAATTGTGACTTTCCCATTCAGAAGACAACATTATAAATGAATGCTTAACAAAGGATGAAGGAATAGTTGAAGCCAGCTGCCTTCTTACCTCATTGAACGGGACCACTTACATCTAGTAATGTAGTAACAAGCAGGAATTTGCTTATTTGTTTGGAAGCATGTGTTGATTGCATAGCTTGATATGGTTTCATTCTGAGAGTGTTAATAAAATTGTTTATCAGGCTATAGAATTATTTTAAAAGTGGCAGAAGGAGAATATTTAACAGAGATGAAAACACAGAGTGGAAGTCAAGACTGGGAAAGAGTTGTGGTCATCTGGAGGTTTGATCGATATTGATGAATTCAAGAAACGTGATAAACAGTGTCTGGTGCTTCAAGTGACAACCCTTACACAAGTCAGAATTAACTCAGAAAGTGCCAAAGATGTGGAGAGGAGAATCATATGAGAAATATGCAGAGACTTCCATTGCAGAATTTTCTTCTGGCACAAGAGAAGTAAGCAGATGTGGAGAACAGCATACAATCAAGGGCAGGAAAACAGCCATGAGTCTGCTGCCTTGTTTGTTTATGCCAGAGTCCTGAAAACCCAGGGTTTCAGAGGCTGCTGCTAATGAGGCAAGAGCTGCATCTATGCAGCTGTCACTATGGCAGGCAGGGGAGAGAGGCAGAAGCAGCAAGAGCAGCACAATGATGTTCCAATACTGTTATTTTAGCTCAATAATTTAGTCATGGTTAGGGTAAAAAAAAAAATTCTTTCCCCTATATTTCTTAGGAAGTTTGGTGTTCTCATCCTCAAAACACAGTCAAAACCCAGTATTTGGATCATGTCACTTCAGGCTCTGGTAAAGTTACAATTAACTTCTGGTAAAGATAAAATTAACATTTGCAAAATAGTTTTTTATTTATTTTTTTTTAAAGCTAGCAGGGCAGTTGGTCATATTTTCAGAAATGACCACCAAAGATCAATATCATAGATTTTATATTTCTATGTTCAAACTGTGGTCTAAGTCCTATATTTGAGTTTTGTTTTTTTTTTTAACACCTAGGGACGATCAAGATCTCTTAAAAAAAAAACAAACCAACAAACAGGTCCAGATTGTTTCAAGATAAATATCCAACATCAAAATACAACTCTGGAAAGGTCAACTCCAAAAGTTATTCTCTTTGCAATTGTTGTGGTTTAAGAGCTACCACCTGGGCAGGTGGAAACATGAACTCCCTAGGTGGATGGGAAACCCAACCCCTCATGGGAGAGGTCCCTGGGTCATATTATTCCCTCCCATTTCCTGCCTACCCTCTATGTAAGGGGGAGGAATTTCTGGTTCACTCGCTTGCCCTTTGTCTCCCTACTTGCCTGTGAGCTGCTGACCACACGGTTGGGCCTGCCATGTGGTCCTGGCCTACACCTTCCATGTGTTGGGGCCTACACCCAAAGAATCCATTGCCATCTGCAAACTGGTTCTGTATGTGTCTGTATTTATAACCTTCCCCTATAACTCTGTATACCTTTTCCCCTAAATACCTTTTAGTTTTTGTAAAAATTACTTTCTTAACTTCTCATTTCTGTTCAAGTCTTTTGTTTACCCTTTTACTTCTCCTGCCTACCTTTTCCATACGAGGGGAGTGGGAGGGAGAAGGAGGGGGTAGCCTACATTCTGTCCCGTGGGTTTAAGCTCTGGAAACTCCAAATGGCAACAGTGATGAAATCTCATCATTCATAACTGATGATTCTCCTCCCCCTCTACTCTGCCTTGGTGAGCCCTCACCTGGAATATTGCATTCAGTTTTGGGCTCTCCAGTTTAGGAGGGACAAGGATCTACTTGAAAGAGTCCAACGGAGGGCTACAAAGATGATGAAGGGGCTGGAGCACTGCCCTGTGAGGAGAGACTGAGGAACCTGGGGCTTTATAATCTGGTGAAGAGAAGACTTAGAGGGGATCTAATAAATGTTTATAAATATATGAAGGCAGGGTGTCGGGAAGGAAGGGACAGGCTCTTCTCAGTTGCAGCCTGTGTTAGGAGAAGAATCAATGGATATAAACTACAGTACCTCAACATGAGGAAGAACTTCTTTACTGTAAGGGTCACAAAGCACTGGAACAGGCTGCCCAAAGAGATTGTGGAGTCTCCTTCTCTGGAGCCTTTCAACACACCTTGATGAGTTCCTGTGTGACCTGTACTGGATTATGGTCCTGCTCTGGCAGAGGGGTCGAATTCAATGATCTCTGAGGTCCTTTCCTATGCCTAACATCCTGTGATCCTATGATAACTATTTTATGATATGCTACATTTAGAAGTTTTTTGGGGAAAAAGAACAACTCTGAAAAAAAGATCATCTTATATGTAGAACTAAGGGTTAAAATTTATCTGACTAATTAATGTCTTAACGATCTAATCAAAATATAAAAAATGGCCCTTTTTAGTCCATTTATGATAGGAACATTTAGGAAAAAAAATGCCGACAATTACTTCTTATTGCTATTAAAATGAAGTTTAAAAAATTATGTACATAAATTTCTGAGTATCAGTCCCTTTCTGTTGTGCTCACCCTTCCTATATGCTATGAAAATCTGTCAAAACTTCAAATCTTTCACTAGGAGGCGTATGATATTGAAGGTGAGCTATTATCTTCTTTTTGGGGGGTTTGTCAGTGCTTTTCTAAGTTTTTAAATTATCTGCTTCTAATGCTTCTTTCCGTATCAGTCCACCTGGTTAGTTAGAAACATAGAATCATAGAATCAGTCAGGGTTGGAAGGGACCACAAGGATCATCTAGGTCCAATACCCCTGCCATGGGCAGGGACACCCTGCCCTAGATCAGGTTGCCCAGAGCCTCATCCACCCTGGCCTTAAACACCTCCAGGCATGGGGCCTCAACCACCTCTCTGGGCAACCCATGCCAGGCTCTCACCACTCTCATGCTGAAGAACTTCCTCCTCATGTCCAGTCTCAATCTCCCCACCTCCAGCTTTGCTCCATTCCCCCTAGTCCTGCCACTACCTGAGAGCCTAAAAAGTCCCTCCCCAGCTTTTTTGTAGGCCCCTTTCAAAGACTGAAAGGCCACAATAAGGTCACCTGAGAGCCTCCACTTCTCCAGACTGAACAGCCCCAACTCTTTCAGTCTGTCCTCATAGCAGAGCTGCTCCAGCCCTCTGGGCATCCTCTTATAAAACATTTTGCTGGATCATTACCATAACTTGCCTAAGTTTCAGGGTCAAATTTTGCAATTGCAAAAAGCTATCCCAATACTAAAACAAGTCACATTAATCACATGACAGTTACAAAATTTGTTATTTCAGATAAAAAGGTCTAGAATAAACTCAAAACTAGACAAGGCCAGATCAGCAATTTTTGAGATCTGGATTGTTAAGTGAATAAAAAAATCAGTATCTTCTCACTAACATGGTAACCACATATTTCCTGGACATAAGAGGTACAGGAGATTTATTTAACACATGCTTAGGAACGGTATAGTATTTAGTAACCTAACAACCCACGAGAATAAAGAAATTGTCTCTCTAAGCCAAATCAGAATTAACTAAAATTAGAGAAAATACACAGATAAAACTATAAAATAAAAATTTGGACTACTGGAGATTTTTTAATTATGATTTTTTTTTTCCACTAGGAAGCTGAATGATGAGGAGAGATGAAACCATTATTTAGGAAGATCACGTATTGAAAACAGATGTCAAAAGACGAGAGTCATAGTGAACAGGGTAACAAGACTGATATCAGCAGTAAATTAGGGTTTCTAGTATCTGTGGTATCTAATGCACATTATTTATTCACTGGACTATATGAGGATTTGTGATAAACTTGGGGCAAGGATTGCAAAAAAAATATATCAAATCCTAGAGTTGTACTGACTTTCTCCGTTTTCTTTGATTGGTGTAATTGTTCACTAATGCTCGTGTGAACAAAGTCTATATTAAGAGGCAATAATAGAAAAGATTTGCAGAAATAGAAAAAAAAAAAAAGTGAAATAATATAGCCTGCTTGGTAGAAAGTACCTTTTTTTGAAGGATATTAATATTTCATTATAATAAGAGGNCTTGAGGTCCCTTCCAACCTTATCATTCTATGATTCTATCTGGTAGAGTATGTGTCATAACCAGAAACAGCAGGTGATAAAGACAGGGAAAATGCTATATTTGAGGAAAACTCCTAGCCAGTGATAGATTTAAAATTATGTAACAAACTCCCAACAAACTCTGTCACTTGGATCTTTGAGGTCTCTTCCAACCTTGCTTATAGTGTGATACTGTGATGCTGTGATTTATGGTAAGAATAGGCAGCACGCAAGACACAATGTGGGCAACAGTACTGTGTTTGTCTCCCGTCTGAAATATGGGAAATGATACATCTTCTCTATTTCTAATTCCTTTCATCTGTGGTCATGGGAGAAGTAAAAAGTGAACCGAACTCAGATGACTGATATTTCTGATTAGGGTACAAAATAAAGCTCCAATTACAAAATACCTTTATGTGCATACACATATAGAATCATAGAATGGTTTAGTTTGGAAGGGACCTCAAAGCTCATCCCGTTCCAGCCCCCTGCCATAGGCAGGAACACCTCCCACTAGAAGAGGTCGCTCAAGGCCTCATTCAACCTAGTCTCGAACACCTCCAGGGAGGGAGCAGCCGCAACCTCCATGGGCAACCTGTGCCAGTGTCTCACCACCCTCATTGTAAAGAACTTCTTTCTAAAATCTAGTGTACATCTGCCCTCTTCCATTTTAAACCCATTACTCCTCATCCTGTCATTGCAAGACCTTGTAAATAGTCCCTCCCCAGCCTTCCTGTGGGCCCCCTTCAGATACTGGAAGGCTACTATAAGGTGTCCTTGAAGCCTTCTCTTCTCCAGGTTGAAAAGCCTCAACTCTTGTAGCCTGTCCTCAATACCTCTCTCTCTCTCTACATATATATACACACACACACATACATACACACACATATGTATATATACACACACAGACACACACACATATGTACATTTGGTTATATACATGCAAACTTCCATCTACAATTTAAAAAAATATATTTAAAAATATTGTAATATTAACAAGATACTAAATACATTCATGGACAGGACAGTGCATTTTAGCCATAGGTTAAACCAGTCCATCCATACAGAGAGATTAGGAAAAGAGTCAAAGGACATTAAAAGTTCTCAGTCATAACAAATAGTCACAATAAATTGATAAACACTTTCGTCTTCTGCAATGGCCCAGAGGAAAGTAACACATAGAAATAATTAGATGATCCAGGATAGAAGCTTGAGGCTTAATGCACACATGAAAAAGACAATATTAAGCACATTATCCTAGTTAGTACACACCCACCTTGTTTCACGTAAAAAAGGAAGATATACTGATATGTATGAAAATGTTTGACCCAAAGCTTTTATTACAGGTTTAATGAATTCTTAAATTGTGTTATAAATGTAATCGTTCTTTATAATACTTATTCCCATGTCCTGTCTGGTCACATTTTTGGACATATAACTACGTTTTTTTTTTCATAATTTAATGCAAATTAACTAGAAGAGAAATGTCATGATGTACAGAACGGAAAAAGAAGTCACAACTGTGAAAAATACAAATAAGCCTTTCATTTAATATTTAGAAAATAGCATGCAAAATATATTTACATTATTAGATAATACAACACAAAATATATTTACATTAATATTTCACTGTACTAATAGCAACTTTAAGAGAAAAATACTGAAGATCTTAGAGGTTGCTAAGCACAAGACCTAAGGGTTAGATTTCTTAATACAGTATGAATATTGTGTATGGAGCACAATGTTATAAACATGAAGTGATAGTGATACTAGGGAAAGATAAGTAAGCCTATTGTCTTATGTATATATTTCTTATGTATGTATTGCTTGGGAGCTGGCACAAGAGCTGGCTAAGCCACTCTCCATCATTTTTCACCACTCCTGGCTAACTGTGAAGGTCCCAGATGACTGGAGGTGGCCAATGTGACTCCCATCCAACAAGAAAGGCCAAAAGGATGATCTGGGGATCTGGCAAGGTTATGGAACAGGTCATCCTGCATGCCACTGAGTGACATGTACAAGAAAAAACAGGGCATCAGGATGAGTTACTGGAGAGTGACCTCGCAGAAGGACCTTTGAGTGCTGGTTGACAGCTGGCTGAACATGAACCAGCAGCATGCCCAGGTGGCATGGAAGGCCAGTGGCATCTTGGCTTGTATCGGGAATAGTGTGGCCAGCAGGACTAGAGATGTAATTCTCCCCCTGTACTTGGCACTGGTGAGGCCTCACTTCAAGCACTGTGTGCAGTTCTGGGCCACTCACTTCAAGAAAGATATTGAGGTGCTGAAGTGGGTACAGAGCAGAGTGATGAGACTGGTGAGAGAACTGGAGGGAAAGTTTTATGGGGAGAGGCTGAGGGAGCTGGGGTTGTTTAACCTGTAGAAGAAGAGACTCAGGGGGGGCATTACCGCACTCTACAACTACCTGAACAGAAGCTGTAGTAAGGTGAGGGTGAGGCTCTTCTCTCATATAAATTGTGACAAGACAAGAGGGCATAGCCTGAATCCGCATCAGGGGATGTTTAGGTTGACTGTTAGGAAGCACTTCCTCACCAAAAGGGTAATTAGACACTGGATTGGACTGCCCAGCGAGATGGTGGAGTTGCCATCCTTGGAGGTGTTTAAGGAAAGATTGAATGTGGCACTTAGTGCCGTGGTCTA
Organism: Ramphastos sulfuratus; assembly: GCA_013399055.1. Taxonomy (NCBI): domain Eukaryota; kingdom Metazoa; phylum Chordata; class Aves; order Piciformes; family Ramphastidae; genus Ramphastos; species Ramphastos sulfuratus. The sequence goes on along the minus strand of WBNM01037754.1, from coordinate 43,294 downwards.
GTCAGTGTGGTGGTGTTAGGTCGTAGGATGGATTTGCTGATCTCAGAACTCTATTCCAGTCTCAATAACTCTGTGATTCTGTGATTTGAGCATGGCATTACTGGCAGACAGCTTTTGTGTCAATTTTTTTGACCATTAAAGAAAGGAATAGACAATCTTCAGTGTTATTCCTTTAAACACACATCTGATATTTTTTTCTTTTTTAGTTCCATATATTATGAGACATTTCATATATTTTTACTGTCCACAGAGATTGGTCTATCCTATATTCAGTTCTCAAAGTAAAGGCTGAAAATGCATGGTCTGAGTCTGACTCTTCTGGAACATCTCAGAAAATCAAGACTTTAATGTAAGGAGTCCTTTTTGTCCCTTTTTATTTAGATTAATATACAATTGGTTTTTTTATGCAATAATCCATTGACCGTGGCAGTTAGAAGGGCACTGTTTTTCTCTGCCTGTCACAACTTTAAACAAGAGAGAAAAAGGAGACTCAAGAAATAGACACAAAAAAAAAAAAAAAAAANAAAAAAAAAAAAAAAAAAAAAAAAAAGCCCACAAAGAAAAGATATGGGAATGATAAAATAAAGGGGAAGATCTTGATAATAAACATTATTCGATTTTGAAATACTCAGAAGTATATCCCAAGCCAGTGTTATTGCAGTAAAAGGCTACAAGTAAGTTGCGCTTCAAATCACCTCTCCAAAACAACTTGTAAAGTTGTTGAATTTAGATTACAGTCATCACTCACTCAAGGCCAGTTACAGAAAGGCACACCACAAAACACTCTCTGCATCTGCTAGGTACGTCTAGGATGAGAAGAAAGACTTCGAAGTGAGACACTTTCACTGAGTGCCTAGAGATGTATTACTGTCATAAATTACCCAATCCTCTATCTGGTAAATTTTCCACCTGTGACTTAGAGAGACTAGAATAGTAAAGCTTATGATACTACTTTCAAAGGACTACTCAGAATAGCTTTCCAAAGCTCATTCTTGACTTTTTTTTTTTTTTTAATAAAATTAGAATTGCCTGGCAATTGTGTTATGGCTCTCCATCCTTGGAAGTTTGAATCTCCATCTTTGGCAGTTCTTAGAAGATGAATAGATGTGGTGCTAAGTAGCATGATTTAGTACCATACTTGATAGGATTATATAATGATTGGACTCAATAATCTTAAAATTTTTTCCCAACCAAAAAAAAAAATTCTATGATTCTATAATTCTGTGAAGTGCTTAGATTTAGACATACAAGACGAGCTTCATTTGTGTAATTAAAGATGACGAAATACAATATTTGCTTCAAATGGATCCATGTGTATCTAAAATGATGAAGTTGTTCATCTGATATAAGGACTGAATTAAAATGTCCAGGTGACTGAAATTGTATTTGTTTTATATAATGTAACGAGGATGCCATATGGCAGGAATGCCTTCATCTAAATGGATGAGGCAGTAAATCTTAGATTTGGAAGCAGAGCTGACACAATAAAGAGGAAACCTTGCAGATTGCAGCTAATGTCCAGGTCCTTTGAGATACTAGGTAAGAAAGATTTGATTGTAGGATTTGATTTTCTGTCAATAGCTTCTGATTTGTCTTGGACATTTTATATGTATATTGGTTTTACTGAGTGAACAGATTAATATGTTTGAAAAAAAAAAAATCTGGTTCCTAGAAGACTAAAGAAACCTGTTTCATGCAGCCTGTGGAACTTGGAGACTGATGTATGATTGTTGGGACCAAGATTGAAAGACATATTGAACACATATAAATCTGAATATAAATATCCACTATAACTGCAACTAATAATAAGACTGTAGGAAAAAGATTGCATCTTGCTCAGGCAATAAAACACTCCTTAGATATTAGAGAACATTAATAATCTTATTGCCTTGGCAGAGCCCATATCTATTAGCCGGGAAGTCATAATGCCTCTGCTAAATAGTGCAGAAAACTGAACTTTGGACATATCCAGTTTGTTGCCCATAAGATTTAGAATGAAATTCAGGAAACTTTTTTACTCTGAAGCTCTGGTACTATTGGGGTTTATCATTTTGGAATGAGTGAATACTAAAAAAGAGTTTCAGTTCTCACTTTGGTTTAATTATCCTCATAATATTTGATGAGACCAAGCAACTTGATTGGTACTCTGAGAATTATGTGATTAGAGAGATTAATGAAAAGGAAAATCTTCCTGAAGAAGATGGTTCTTAATTCAACTTGTTAATTAGGTTAGTAGTATTTGATTTGAGTGCACAATTTAATTTATTGCAGCTTTAGTTCCATGTGTTGCTGAAATGAACTTCACATGCCAGAATACATTCCACTAATAAGAGCACGTACTGAAAGAATCCCTTTCACTGTCTTCATAGTGAACATAAAGAAATTAGAGGACATGGTATTAATTAAGCTTGTGCTCTTTTCTTAGTGCATATATTTTCAGATCTTTGGGAGACAGTAAACCTGAAAATCATCAGTTGCCATGCTCTGAACGCCCTTTCAATTATCTAAAATTAGAAACCAGGAAAGAAGTGCAATCTACATGTCCACCTACCAAAACACAGCACATATTTTATACCTCCATCCTCCTATGTCTATCAAAGGTCACATCATTACAAATGCCTTCAAAACACATTATCTAATCTATCAATACAGGCTGGAGGATGAGGTGATGGAAAGCAGCCCTGTGGAAAAGGACTTGTGGGTGCTGATGGACAAGAAGTTGGACATGAGCAGACAGTGTTAGCTTGCAGCCCAGAAGGCCAATGGCATCCTGGGTTGCATCAAAAGATGCACTGCCAGCAGATGCAGAGAGATGATTCTGCCATTTTGCTGTGCTCTGGTGAAACCTTTAATTGTTATTTGTTTTTTATTATTTTAAATTTTGTTTTGGTTTGGTTTTATGTTGTTCATTTGTTTCTTCCTTTTTTTCTTTCTTTGTGCTTTTTGTTTGTTTTTACTATTATTTTTAAACAGAAATGTTTAAAACCACATCTTATTAGATTTTCTTGTGTGCCTTCACTTTTAAAATTAATTTAAATTACATTAATTTCATCTGGTATGTCAAGATCTTCTAACCAGTTTTTCCATTGAATCTAATTGTAATGTGAGCTTTCTGTATCACCAGCATCAAAAACATCACCAGTATTGAATCATTTCCTTGTTTATACATGTGCACAATATTGCATTTAGCTCTCTTAAGAGCCACAGATTACTGGTATTATGTTTGGTGATGATTTACAATAACGGAATTATTAGAGGGTGTTCATGTGAGCACCTTGTTAATATGTTAATCCCTCTCCAGTCCTAGAAGAGTACCTCTGAAGTACTTCAAGATCGATCAAGTATTCCAGAACAGATCTTCGAACCTGCTTGTAAATATACTCTTTAAATTGTTGCCTTCTATAAATAAACATGAAAGGTGTAGTAGTTTGGGAATTACTTGCCCCCATCCCCCAATTTGGAATTCACCTAGACTAGATTCAGTCATCTGGAAGTTAAGGAAGCTATATTTACAGCTTAGCACAATTTACAACCATATATATACACAATATACACAGATATTTACAGATATATACTGTATGTAATAGGAATACAGAAATACGAAATTCCTCCTGAAATAGTCAGACTGCCTAGAAGGCTCCCAAACCAACCCCTTCCCCTCCCCATCCTTCTTTCCCCCCCTCCTCAGAAATAACCAGATCAATCTCCATATAACTCATGTGATAAACCTGCAGAGGTGAGATGTCAAAAGATGACAAGGAGATTAGAGGAAAAAGTTACAGTGGATTATATAGACCTCATGGAAAGACATGCAGACCGACAGAGAAGTGAGAACTAAGTAAGAAATGAGTGCCTTATCTATATTTTGACTACTTGCTGCTCTCAGCAGAAGAATGAATGATACAGGCATCACTGTTATTTTCTTCTCACAGCCAAGAATTTAACTTCTCTCATTAAAATATTCCAATTAGCCTCAAACCAGCACAAAGGAATATGGAGCTCGATTCCAGCCTTGCAACAGGAACCTCCATGAGAGGGAAAATAAAGTAAGGACCATATACTTCTTTGCATCATATTCCATAGAATTCATTTAACTAATTGGCTTGGAAGATGGCCCATTTCTTTTGATTTTCATATAAAAATAAATCTATTTCATGCAGAAGAAAGTATTAATAGCCTACATATTAAAAAATCCAAATAATTGTGGTTGGAAGGGACCTTCAGAACCTCTAGTCCACCCTAACTGACCAAAATTAGTTCAGGTCAAACTCTTTGCTCAGGACTACGTGTACTGAGATTTTGAGTGTTGCTAGGGATGGAGATTTCACATCCCTAGACACTGTTCCAGTGATTGACTCCTTTAACAATCTTTTAACAATCTAATTTTTTTTCCTTATGTGAACTTTCCATATATTGCTATACATATTACTACATATACATATATTTATTATATTGGTATTTTACTATACATGTTACCATAATTATGCTGGTGTGCACCCCTTAACCACCATGGAAAACAAAAGTAATGAGATGTATGTTCTGGTCATTTCAGTGATGAGAGTTCGAGCCTGATAAAAACATTAAGAACTACACTGATACTATTGCAAGCAAGCACAAATACAATGGCAGAGCAGGTTATGTTACCTACTCTTTTTCACGCTACAGCCCAAGACTAATGGGCCTTTGGACACAGATAGCCAATCAGAATGGCAGTTAGCCAAGCTTGACCATATTAGGTGAAGCCATAGGCTTGCTTTACCCAAATTTGGGGAAAGCATAGGCCTTACATGAGGTAGGCACAAGCCAAGTGTATGTACCTTGCTTACCGTGGGATGTAAACAGGGGCAAAACAAGTCTGGGCAAGCCAGAGTCCTTAAACTCAGTGGCTCCACGTTTCTTTGCCCTCTTTCCCACAGTTGCTTTTCCCCAGAACAGAGAGAGAGGGAGAGCAGAAGAACATGTCTGGGCAAGCCAGGACACATTCAAGCCTATTTTGGCCTATTCGATCCCACCATGACAGTAATGGGGCACTGGAACAGGTTCCCCAGGATGTGGTTGAGGCTCCATTCCGGAAATATTCAAAATAAGGCTCAACAGGGATCTGGGCAACATGATCTAGTTGAGGGTGCCCCTGCTTACTGCAGGGGACAGTTGGATTAGATTACCTTCAGAGACCCCTTCCAGCTCAGATGATACTATGCTTCTATGATCCTATGCTTCTGTGATCTATTTAAAATTCCAGAAACTGCAGTTGACTCCATCAAACAGCCCATTGAATATTCTCCACCCTGCTATAACCTCAGGAACGCAAGGCTTCCGGCATTCATCTGTGAAGCATCAGGCTTTTTTGTTTAACCTGCAATCCACACGCTGTCACTGAAAGAAGAAATCTAGTAAAATGAAAATTTGTATGCATTTTTTGAAACATGCTACCTCCCTCATATTTGAAAGTTCCCCAGTTTGGTTTTGTTTTTTTTTTTTTTGGTTTTGCCTCTGATTAATAGTTTTTACTTCTGTACTGAAGGGCATAGTTTGGCCCCTTCAGAATTTTTTTGCAGAATAATGCTAAAAGTGACCGTGTTATCAAGCAAAATACCTAAAGTCACAGTGCTATAACCATCCATGAGTATTTGCATAATACGGTTTTACTTGGTTAAAGCTAGAGAATCAATCTCTACCCAACACTGGACCTTCCATATTGACACAAATGTGCCAGTGGAAGTGATTACTTACAGTTCATTATTTTGAGGAGAGCAACAAATGTCTTTTATTTGCTTCAGGCAAAAATAAACCAGGTTTCTCTAAACAGTATTATAATGGTGGCTCCAGCTTGTTTGACTATTCTTGCCTGAAGCGTGTTACAAGGTATACACATGAACTAAGCTCCTGACAGATCAGTGGTGGCAGTAATTTCCAACATGGCATTGGAAGTGAGCAGCTGTAATAGAGACTTATTGGCATGGCTTGGTTCAGAAGAAACTGTTCTTGACCTTAGCTAAGTTCTAAGTTTATGTATTAACAAGTTTTTTACCTCGAAATGTGAAAACCTGTTTTGTGAATTTGTTTGTTTTCCCATAATTGTCTCCCAGTTATGTAGCAAGACTTTCTTGTTCTTCCATAATTTAATTACTTTAAATACTGCAGGGAAAGACTATCAGATTCATTTTGATTTTGAAACTTATTCAGTAATTGTTCCACACCGTAAAAAGTGATAAAAAAAAATTAAAAAATCTCCAAACACCAACAGAAAACTCTGTTTGGATCACCTCACTTCACTCCTAAACCTCAAGTGTGTTACTATCAAGAAAAGTATTTTTTAAAGTTGTAATTTGACTTCTAGTGTTATCACTTGGCTAAATTCCCATGCTTATATCACTGTATGAAAATCAATTCATCTGTGTCATCTAGGATTCCTTTGTAGTTTACTTTCTAAGATGAGATATTGCTTCCAAAATGTCTAATCCGAAGATTGTTCTAATGATTCTTTGCTTATCTGTTTGTAACATGGACAAATTTTGTCAAATGCTTTGCTCACTCATATGAAACAAAAAAGTTTTTGTTTTTGTTTGTGGATTTGTTTTGTTTTGTTCTTTTTTTTTCCATTTAAAAGAATATTTGAAGACAAATAGCAAAGGTCCTTGACAGATATACTTAAGGAAAGCCTTGGAGAAGAATTCAGAAGTTGTCTTGAGGCTTGTAGGTTAACCTGCTGTTTTGTGAAATGATACCAGTTTATACCTAAGGGAGCTCAAGACACAGGAGCATGAAAGGATGTGAGATGCTGGAGGCTGGTAGGAGACCGAAAAGATTGGTTTAGCACAGAGAAATCCCAAACTGAGAGAGGGGTAAATGAGCCACTAAGCACAGTGCTTATGTCTGTCTGTAACTGCTGAGCTCACTTGGATCTGTAAAACACAGATCTGTTTTGAGTGCAGGTTAAATCACACACAGGAGCCAGGACAGTACTGCTTGCTGTACAGGGGTGTTATGAATTATTACTAGCAGGAAGATTTGCATGCACGATTTGATCCTTAGGTAGAAATTTTGTACAGATTGAGACTATCAAATGGGCTCATTAGATTTGTTTATAGCTGTTTCAATGAAAAATACGACTACTTACAAATTCCTGTTGAGTGTTGAAATGCTTTAGGCAGAAAAAAAAAATTAGAAGTAAAATATCTAAGATTTCTAAAGAAATTATTCTCAAATTAAAAAAAAAAAAGAAATTGACATAAAAATACTGTGTTTCAATAAAAAAATACAGTAAGAAAAAAAACAGTTTGGCTTGCCTCAAATATTTTATTTTCATTATTTTGGTTAGCCAGGGAATTGGTAACATAAGTAAAGCATGGCTGTAATGTAGATTCTTTGTCTCATAGTTCAAGTCAGATACTTTCCTCATGTGTTCCTTATGCTAAACAGCATATAGCTCATAGAAAAGATATGTTCTGTGTATCCATCTTTGACTATTTGAGGCTGAGTTTGGCATAAAATGAAAACTTCACAATAGCTACGTCCAGGAAAGGTGACCAAGAGGAAAATAAATTTGAATCAGAGACCTAATTATTATCCAAAACTGCAATGTAAGCAGGTTTCTAAAAGGCATTGTCAGCTGAGAAAAAACCATATAGCTTTGATTCAGAAGAATACAGCAATGCAGAGGGCTACAGAGCAGTGGAATGATATGATCTGAGCATGGACAAAGAAAAATTATTTTAGTGACAGTTTCTGCATGAGGTTGAGGGGTGCAATAACAGAAACAAAAGGTCATAAAGCAAGCAGCTGCAGTAGTCAAGGTAACAAAATTCCACATGTCCAGTGATTTTACTTGTCATAATAAAGCATTGTATTTACCCATACAAGAGAAGAGAGAGGGAAAAAAAAAAAAGAAAAAAGAAAATTATGTGTGTGAGGAAAGAAAATCTCAACACCATCACTCATTAGAAGCTTCATCCTATACGCATCTGTTTAATTGTTGATAAAAGCTTTAGAGCTGGTAAAATCCTGGTCAGTCTTATAAAATGCTTTTTATTCAGTGCTTAGTGAACTGTTTCTAAAAGACTGAATGCTATGAGAATTAAGGGTTCTCAAAAGAACTGGTTTGGATCTCACTTGATAGACAGAAAATCTATTCTGACTAGGAACTTGCATCCAGATAATCTCGTGTCACAGCTATTGGAGGATTGCTTTAAATTCTCTGCTAGAAGCACTCCTGTGTTATTCCTCAGCACTTTCCAGGCAACTAACCAGAAGGACAGAGAGGGTAAACTTCAGAAATGGTGGTGAATCCTTTTCATATATTTTCTTAAAAATAAAGAAAAATTCCCTTTCCCCCTTAAGAAAACTGTAAATCAAAGTAATATGTAGAAGCATTAACAAGGAAAAATATGGTCCCAGCCCAGTACCTGGGTGAAGCAGGATTCAGGTTCATGGGCTGAGCAGTCCAATCAGGTGCTGTGTATAGCAAAGAAGTCTGTCCTTGGTGGGCAGGGCCCAGTGTTGTGACTTGTTGCTAGGTTGGCACCTACACTGGGCCAGAGTCAAACGGACTCAGGCTGGGCTAAGCTCAAGTGGGCAGCTGTACTCCAGTACGGGGCAAACCATTTCAGTCCCTTGGCTCAGTGCGGCAGACAGGCGGGGTCAGGTCTGCTGTGCATGGGGGAGACAAGTCCCCAGCTACGTGCGGTGCAAAGCAATGCAAACAGGTAACACACAGAACAAAGGCAGCAACAGCAAACAGGTTGGGTAGGGTTTTAAGCATTTTGATGAGTGTCATTGACCAATAGCAACAGATAAAAACACTCCCGGAACCAGTTCTAAGTTCACCAAAAAAGGGAGATGCACATGCCCAGCATCATGACCTGTGTTTACCAAAGTCAGCCTGGCTTGAATGCCCTGGACGTGATACTTCACACCAGCTACCCCGAAGAAAAAAGGCTTCTGTGTGTTTGGGGTATGGATAGGTAAGTGGTGCAGGGAGGGGGCGGAGGCCCTGCCCAGTGCCACCACCGGGCCCCTGCAGATACATGATAACGCACAAGAAGATTTCCTGGGGAGCTGCACCTGGACAATGGCCTAAAAAACTGTATAAAAAGACATAAGCAATGCCTGCAAAAGTGTGCACCTCCACGGGAGCACCTCCGTGTGTGCACCTCCACCAGAGCTCCTCCATGGGTGCATCTCCATGGGAGCACCCCCATGGGCACTTCCGCCAGACCACCACCACCCCTACAAGGAGGACCCAAGGAACCACTCTACAGGACATCCCTGGGCCAGGCACACCTCTCTCTCTACCCGCTCCCTCCCCCTATCTGCGGCTGATGGTAATATAATCCCTGTTCTTTTTCTTCCCTGCTCTTAACCTTTTTCTCCATTGTTCCCTCTCCCTCTTTCCCCTCCTCTCTCTCTCCCTTGGTTTCGTCTGTTCCCTCTCCCTCTCTCCCTTCTTCCATCTCTCCCTCATAAATAATTCTTGGCGATATCTGGTCTCGTTTGCACCTTAATTTCATAACAAGGAAATCTGAAAGAACAAGTCTTACTCCTCTGGACAGAGATACTGTTAATCTCTGTTCTCCAGGCCCTGACACCAGGTAGTTAAAGAAACTGAATAGTGCAAATGAAAATTAAAAAAATTAACATATGCACTACCTGACAGTTACTGAGCTATTTAATAGTGTTCTTAATTTGGAATAAAAGGTGAGTTTTATAACTTTTTTTCCCAGTGTTTAACACTAATCTATTATTCATTAAGCACTTCCAAAACACCACAAAGTCAGTTGGCAGGGGCTGTACAATTTCCTGAGTTACTGGGCCAAGCCTATTACATAGTGTCATCAGTACACAGGTAACAGCTGGTATCTAGACTGAAACCGCTTTGGCTGCTATCACTGCTGCAAAATGTCTATGTATGGAGGAAGAAGGAGAAAGACAATAGGCCCAAACCAAGCCCCAAAGAAGTAACTTTTGCACAACTTGTGGTTCTCCATTTACATGCTAGATCCATTAATACTCAGTGTAGGACAATTACGGATCTGAGGATTTGCAAGAATTATTCCAGTATTAATCCAGAGCTAATCTGAGATGGATTCTGATCAATCAACTCTTTTATAAATACCCAACACTCAACTTTTGCTCAGTCATCTGGCACATGTCTAGCTTGAATAATAGTAGGTTGAAAAACCTGTAATTTCAGCCAAGTTCACTACCTGCATTACTGCTCTGTGAGTCCATGTAAGTTAAAGACTCCCCAGCAGTGAACAGAATAGCTGATGTAAGTCAAGTGTAGAACTATTGGAGAAAGGCTTTGAAAGATTGAGTGCTGTATAGCAGCTGGCTCTTAAGGGTATGTGTCTGAAAAGGAAGAAAATAAAATATACCAGATGGCAGTGGAGGCTCCACAGCAAGAGGAATAGAAAATGAATTTTGATGAGATGAGGACTTATCATTGCTCAATTCTCTCTGTGATTGAAATAGAAATAATGTTTGTTTCCAGACAAATTCAAGATGCATAACTCAGCTTTTATGCAATTTGTAACTCTTTATAGGAAACATTAGTTACTGTAGACCTACATTTATTTCTATAATAACCGTTAACGTATTAGGTACCAGGCTCTGGAAAGTAAAGCCTATGACTACTTTAAAAGAAAATGCATGCATATCTTCATAGCCTTCACCTTTATCTTGGTGATAGCTCTCCAAAAGAGTATCAGGGATCTCACTTTAGTTTCCTTAAGTCTCATCTCCTGCAGGACATGGAGTAGTGCTGTGCTGAATCACAAAGCATGATGCAATCCTCTGCAAGACACACCTCTAGCTGAGAAGACATATAAGGAAGGAAGAAGCTTTGAGTTTCCAGTTCAGAAAAAAAAAAACAAAAACCCAAAAACACATAACTTTATAAATTGGAACATAAGTGAAAGCATAAAGCAAGTTAAGATAGAACCAAGTAATAGAGGGAGAGGGTAAAAATCACTAAGCTGTTATCTGCTTTTTAGATAGAGAGAGTGATACAGCAATTTTGTTGTTTAATTTTAGACTGTGTTGTACAAAAGCATATTTTGGAGGCGTATTTCTATAATGACATCATAAAGGTACTCATGGTTGGTCATTTCATGTGTAAATTGTTTTGATAGTAGTTGAACTCATAAGGATGAAATCTTGCCTCACTCCAACCACTCACTAGCAAAGCTCTTATTTCACTGTAGAAAAACTGCATTACAACTTGGATGTAAAACACTCCCTTGATTATCCGTAATTTTACTTGGTAATTGAGTCTCATGTTTCTAAATCAATCTAACATATTTTCAATTAACACCTTTTCAGTTATGTAAAAACACTGTCAGTTGAATAATCAGCAGTTTTGTTCTATATTTTTGCAATGAAAGCAGACCTTCTAAGAGTAAGTGTTACATTTTTCAGCCAGTAACAAAGACTTTGTTTTATTGGCAGCAATTAACTTTTTAAATTGAAAAAATGACAGTTGCTTAGAGATAATCCAACAATTTTTCTTCCTTTTAACTCTTAATCTCCTAAAAGATGTTCATTGATCATAAAAAAATACCAAAAATGTGCTTGTGAAATATGACCAGAACTTTAATAAGACGGAATCAATTAAATGCTTTTCTGGTCTATAATGCATTAGATAAATCCATGCCAAATGCTTTGGGTCAAAGTATTTAAAATACTGTCAAGCATTTCTTGTTGTTTTTATTGTTTGAATTCAGTAAAGATTAGTAAAAGATCCAGATCCATATGGTTCATTCCTTTTGAAGGCAACCCACTGCATGGATATTAGAAATGTTTTAATTTCAATAAGTGTCATTTAACTCAATTATAGTTCCAAATGTGGTAGACAAGCAAATAAATTAAGGTTGGGGTCTGTATATTTTGAATATTTAATTCAACTTTTGAATTTTTGACTGCTAGTCCTAGTCTTCTTAACCCTTTCAGAGTGCAAAATGCACAAATTTTGAAATGTTTGCTTTGTGATTTTTAATCCTTCCCTCTTTATTACAGTCCAAACCAATCTAAATATTCTAATCAAAAAAATAATCCAAGGTTTTAGAAATTTCCAAAGCATCACTGAGAAAGACTTAATTTAGTTCATGAGAAATCCCTAGGTATTCCCTAAAATCATATTGTCCCTGCTAAAAATGTATGACTTTGGGGCTGGACTGCACTTGTGTGGTTGCAGAACTGGTGCTGGCAACAGGGGTTTGGGTTCTGTGATCATGGGTTCCTATTTGCAGGTCAGCATCCTCTTGGGAGAGGTGGCATCCATCCCTCTCAACAGGGCAGGCCTTTTGTACAAAAGGGAGCCTAAACAAGAATATTTAGCAGCCTGTCCAGTAGTATCTTGAAAACTTCAACCAATAGGAACTCCATTACATTCCTGGGAAGGTTCTTCCAGTGAATACATGATCTTACTGTAAAAATTATTTCTTATCTCAAAATGAGCAAAGGGTGTGAAGTAATGTGATAGGTTTGCTGAGCAAAAAGCATGGGGAGATATGGCAGGAAGGGATCACAAAACCAACAAATATGTCTTAAATAAGGTCACATTCAGTATTTGCATGTCAGCAAAAAAGTGCTTACTAGGAACCGTTGTGGAGAAATTTGCCATACTCTCTCCAGCAATTCAATATACTAGAGTGCTTCTCTAAGCATGCCAATGTACACAGTATGGAATAAACACAAGTTAATAGACATGCATTCAATTGTTGGGGCCACACAGATGTGATGCAATGGCTCCTGAGAGTGGAGTGTTGCAATGGAAGAATACTAGTTCATTAGGAAGGATAGGAAGGGAAGATGAGGGGGAATTGCCTTTTATGTGACTGAACAGCTGGAGTGCATGGAGCTCTCTTTGGAGTTGGATGAGTTGGTTTATGATTTAAGAGATGTGATGGTTTGGGAGTTACCCATACCCCCACACTATGAAAAATCTCTCAAACTAGACTCAGCCAGCTGGAAGTTAAGGACTGAAGCTATATTTACAGCTTAGCACAATATGCAAGCAGATATATACACTATATACAGGAATATTTACAGAAATATACAAGGTAAAGGTAATACAGAAACACAATCCCCCTCTCAGAAATCAGAGTCCCCAGGAGGGGCTCCCAACCACCCTTCCACCTTCTTTCCACCCCTCTACCTTACCCCACTTATGTGCAAAGTGAGTTTGGAGGATCGGCAAGGGGATTTAGAAGCAGAGTGGATGGTTAGGTTACTCAGCAGAAAGGACAGAAGACACAGCCACTCCCAAAGAGACCAAGAGACTCTCTCATCTTATCTATATTTGTATTCTTGTTCTTATACATCTCAGCAAGCCTATGAGAGAGGTAGACATCACCATTGTTTCTCTTTTTGCAGCCTATAATCTAATTTTTCTCATTAAAATATTCCAATTAGCCTCAAACCAGCACAAGAGAGAACAGATAAAGGTAATATTAGGGTAAGTGTTTGCTATAGGCCACCTATCAGGAGGAACAAGTGAGTCTGGTCCTCTACGGACAAATAGGAACAGCTTCACATTCATAGGTCCTTGTCCTCATGGGACACTTCAGCCACCCTGGAGGTTGTTGATATCTACTGGATTGAACAGCAATGCTTAAGCAATCTGGGAGTTTTCTACAGTCCATCAACAGCTTTCTCCTCCAAGTAACAAAAGCTACAAGAAACAATGCTCTGCTGGACCTCATATATCCTGCAAGAAAGGGCATTCTAGAGATGTCAAAGGCAGCCTTGGCTGCAGTGAGCGTTAGATGATGGTTTTAAGAATCATGAAGGAAGGCAAGAGAGTGAAAACTTGGACTTTGGAGAATCAGGCTTTGGCCTCTTCGAAGATCTGCTTGGAAGAGTTCCACAGGATAAAGTCCTGAATGGAGGGGGGACACAAGAAAACTATTTAATATTCAAGATTCATCTTGTCCAGGATCAGGAGAATTCTAGCCTAATCAGCATGAAGTGAGGCAAAAACATGAGGAGGGCCACATGGATGAACAAGCTCCTATCCAAAATATGAAAATCAAGTATACAGAGGGTTGAAGCAAGGACACATAACCTAAGCAGAATACAGAAACATTGTCCACAGGGATGAAGTTAGAAAAGCTAAAGCCCAAATGAAATTGAATGTCCCCAAGAATGTAAATGAAAACTGAAAGAGAGTCTATAAACACATAGGCAATAAAAAGAAGAGTAGGGAAAATGTGGATTCACTACTCTGTGAGAGAAGAGATCTGGTTACACAGGGCACAGAAAGAGCTAAAATACTGTATGTTTTCTTTGCCTCCATCTTTGGGAATCCCAAGTCACAGAGAACAGTGGGAAAGGTGGAAGTAAAGAAGGTCTAGTTTGGTGGAAGAGGATTAAGTCAGGGAATACATAAGCAAATAGGACATATGTGAGTCCAGGGGCACTGATGTGATCATAAAGTCATAGAATGGGACTTTTTAAAGAACATCATCTCAACCATTCAGTGATTCTGTGAGTCTATGGGTAGAGATATGATGACTTCTACTATGGAAAAATAGCAGATGAGACAAGTTTTGAATTTCACATGTTTTCAACAGTTATTTTAACCATTAAAAAAAATAATCTCAAAATTAAAAGAGAATTGTCTATTCTTTTGAAGCTAGAATGCTCTTTCAGCTTGCTCTAATGATTGCATAGACATTTCACCTCATGTTTCTGCTTTTAATTTTCTACATTTTAATTTATATTTGCAATGAAAGCAGTGTTTTTCAAGGGTGGGCATTCTTATTTTGATCTGAGTTTTTCTGTGAATCCAATTAAAAAATCCCAAACTTAAATTATTTCGGGGACATTCTATGAGCAGAAATCGCTAAAATTCACTTTCTATATAGGACTTTAACACGTTTTTACAGTGGGAAGCTTGGAGCTGAATTACTGTTAAAGGTTAAATCCTCTAGGAAGCAACACTAAGCCAGTAAGAAGCTGTCTTTGTACCATTTAGCACGTTTTTCTAAGGAAACAAGTTTTATACGATCACACTGCCTATATCCCTCAGTCCTCCTCTAATAGCACTGAAATCATCAACCAGTTTTCAAGTACTTTGAAAATAACAGATGATGTCTCAAAGAGACTTTTCTTCAGAGTTAATGAATACTGTTAGCAAAGGAATTGTTATTTCTTCAATCATTACGGGTGAAGGGAGAAAAGCAGTTGTAACTTACACCCTCACTTGATCCAAAAGCTAGCAGGCACCTAACCAATTCAAAGCACAGTTATTGTGAACCTGCTGCTTCTGATCCATGAAAATAAACAGGAAATTTTTGAAAGTCACAAGTATTTTGAGTATGGAGGCATAGAATAAAGCTAAGATTATGAAGATGGAAGAGGACACAGAGAGGGAAGAATTAGTGACAGGCCGCTGGATAAAAGTCTGTGGACAACTAATTGATTCTAATTATCTCAGAATCAACAATTGTTGGGGTTTTTTGTGTGTTTGTAACTCTTAATTGTCACAATTTCATTGTTTCTCTCTGTCTTTTTTAACTTCCTTTTATCATTGTAGTGACAAATAGGTCAGCTAGTTGCAAAGGCTTTTGGTTTTTTGGGTTTTTTTTTTGTTTTTTTTTTTTTTTTTTGCTATAATTTAAATAAAGATATAAGGTTTGGAGAGAGAGCTGGGAAAAAAAGCCCCAAAACAACTCAGAAATCTAGTTCTCTGTTCATGTGCAGGAGATAAAAAGGGAGAGAATGAAGGAAAAGAAAATGTCTGATGTTTTCAGCCAGGCTTTGCAGATGTATCTGGAAATCACTTAATCTTATTAAATGCCTTGTTATCCTCATTTTTTTCACCATAAAAAATCAGTGTCACAGCACCCCTGGTGCAAACCTGCTCCAAATCAAAGACTGACTGCTGAGCTGTGAATGTTGGACTTTTATGAACAAAACAGGATTCTGTTTTCTTTCCTTCTAAAAGGAAAAGTATGAATAATATCAATTTTCACTTCCTTTTACTGTCGGTGACTTCTGAGTTTACATTGTGCACAGCACACAAGTAAAGGCTTCTGAGGGAAACCTAATAGACCTTGGCTCCATAGTAACATTCTTATTTAATAGTGCAACATTAGTGTAAATTGGGAGCAATCTGTTTTCAAAAAATCTTTACATTTATTCCTTTTTTTCCATTTCACTTAATTTATTCCACAAAATCCATGTCTGGAAGTCTCTGCTCTACTGGGCATTAACACTGCCTACGGAAGTGTTTATCATTTCTTTCAGTGAGAGGAGAATTAACCCAATGTTGATCAGTCTTATATATTTCTCCATTTGGCCTTTAAAAACTCATATTACAGCTGACATTCTCAGAACAAAGTCAACAAAATGTGTGTGCAATGTCTGCTTTTCCTATCTGTCCCAGGATTATGTGTTGCTGTTCATCAGTGTGGTATATGAGGTCTTTCCCATTGAGAGAACAAAGTCCACAACAGATGACAAGGTCTCATGGAAGGAAGGGCATCAAGCCCTGATTTAGCCATGACTGCTATAGCTGTTCTGCTCATTGGAGTGGTTTGAGCCCAACAAGTAAAATGAATTGCTGCATTTGTCATACAGAAGAATATTACTGTTGAATCTGAATAGCAAAATGGGTTGGTATTTGAAGATAATAATTTCAGAAAACAGAATTGATGGGAAAATGGAATATTGGGAGAATATGTGGCAGAAATTGTCTGATGGCCATTCTAAACCACAAAATGTTGAAAGCTACACTAGATTGTGCTTCTGCTCTGGCAGTGGTTTGGACCTGATGTTCTCTGGAGGTACCTTCCAACCCCTAACATCCTGTGATCCTGAAAAAACTTTAAAAGCATTATCCTGCTTTCTGCTCTCCTGAGCTGGAGAACCAGAAAGCAAAACTGTGAAAGAAGAATATATCCCAGGGGCAAATAATCTGCTTTCATTTTTATCAAAATCTTGATCTAAATATACACTTTATTTTATGTCAAAATGCTAACTGTTTGTCCAGCATCAACAAAATATAGGACTTGCTGATGGAATTAGTTGCTGCTCTTTCTCGTTAGCTTTACTTGAAGGAAGAGACAGTAATACTTTGCTTCAAGTCCACCTGTGTGTTAGACATCATGGTCTGTTTCTTGCAAAGAGAGATGGGGCAATTCACACCTCAAAGCTCTATACTGTTGCATTTAATAAGGTTTTCTTCCTTGTAAGAAACAGAATATCTGAGATTTAGAAACGTAAGACTGTAATGTGGTCTCAGCTAAGTTTCTCTTTTATTTATATATACAGTAACTACAAAAGTTAACACTAATCAAAGGTTCTTCCAGTCTATCACCTGCTGTGTTTCTGTATTTCTTTCAGTAAATGTCTTGTCCAATAAAAATAATTTATTACTCTCACAGAATGCTGTGCCTTTGTATCTATCAAAAGTGTAATTTCTGTTAAACATTTTAGGTTATTTTGACTGCTGATAACAGATTGCAGCACAGTGATTGGCTATATGGCAAATAATAATAGTATCATCATAATTTCTATTATCATTGCCATTATTTAGAACTAAAACTTTAAAGATTTTTTTGGACTGTATGCATAACCTGATCTCCTTCTATGACAAGATCATCTGGCTACTGGAAGAGGGAAAGGCTGTCAATGTTGTACTCCTAGACTTTCAAAAAGCCTTTGATGCTGTTCCCCACAAAATTCTTGTAGACAAATTGGCTAATCATGGCTTGGCTGTGCACTCTCTGTCCTGGATAAAGCACTGGCTGGACAGGAGGGCCCAGAGCATGGTGGTCAATGGGGTTCAATCCAGTTGGCAGCCAGGCACTAGTGGTGTTCCTCAGGGATCTGTGTTGGGACCACATCATTATTGACAACCTTGATTCAGGCAGAGAGAGTGTCATCAGGAACTTTGCAGGTGACACCAAGTTAGGTGGCTGTGTTGATTTGAATGAGGGTAGAGAGGCTCTTCAGAGGGACTTGGATAGGCTGGATCACTGGGCCAACATGAATGGAATGAGTTTCAACAAGGCCAAATTCCAGGTCCTGCACTTGGGTCACAACAACCCTAGGCAACTCTACAGGCCTGGGGGAAATGTGGCTGGAGAGCTGCCTGGCAGAAAGGGATCTGGTGGTTGTAATAGACAGGCAGCTGAATATGAGCCAGCAGTGTGCCCAGGCAGCCAAGAAGGCCAATGGCATCCTGGCTTGTATTAAAAATGCTGTGGCCAGCAGGAGTACAGAGGTGATTGTCCCCTTGGACTTGGCTTTGGTGAGGCCACACCTTAAGTATTGTGTTTGGTTTTGGGCACTGCAATACAAGAGAGATGTGGAGGTGCTGGAGTGGGTCCAGAGGAGGGCAACAAAGCTGGTGAAGGGCCTGGAGAATAAATCTTATGAGGAGCGACTGAGGGAGCTGGGGATGGTTAGTTTGAGTAAGAGAAGGCTCAGGGTAGACCTCATTGCTGTCTACAACTACCTGAAGTGACGCTGCAGAGAGGCTGCTGCTGGTCTCTTCTCACAGGTAATTGGAGACAGAACAAGGGGGAATGGCCTCAAGCTGAGCTTGGGTAGGTTTAGATTGGACATTAGGAAAAAGTTTTTCATGGAGAGAGTGGTCAGGAATGAGCTGCCCAGGGACGTGGTTAAGTCACCGACCCTGGATGTGTTTAAGGGTCGTTTGGATGTGGTACTTAGGGATACAGTTTAAGGTGAAACTTGTACAGTAGAGTTATAGATTGGACCTAGTGATTCTGAGGGTCTCTTCCAACCTGGATGTTTCTGTGATTCTGTGATAACCTATTCCATCTACACTGGAATTTCCTTAACTAGTATCAATTCAAGTAGAAGGAGGAATAATATTTAGTAGTGGATACTGAGTATAGCACATATCAGAAATTTGCAGAATCAATGTGTGGGCTTAGAAAATATTTAGTGTCCAAACTTATTAAAGTCTTAATATCTTTAGATCAACTGTTAGATCCTTCTTGTGAACTTGTGTGCATGATTGGTTTCAGTTCTCTAGACCCTGTGTATATATATATTTGAAAAATCTTCAAAGAAATTTTTATGAATCCACTGCAAAAAGAGGGGCTGTGTCTGGCACATAGACGGTAACACATCTTGCCACTCACTTTGGTGCTCTTCTAAGTGTACTACTTCTGTATGCATGAGCAATTTTCACTGTTAAATGTGATTTGTTGAAATTACAATACCTTAGGTTTGGGGCAGATTTGTATCCGACTGTCCAAGGAATAGAACATGTGTCTAAATTGTTAAATGCATCTATGACACATAATGGTCCTTGGTCATTAATGAACAGAGACAGTGGTTCAGAGCACATAGGCCACAATCACATAACCCTTGGGTATGGATCTGTGTCATGCATGGTGGCTCCTCCCAATTATTTCTTTCTTTCCTCTTTTCCCCATGCGTGTCTCTGCAATAATGAGAAATCTCTGTTTAGTCCCACCAGGGAAAGATTTTCACAGCATGAGTTTCAGGATATGCATTGCTGCCCTAAGGCATGGTATATGAATTTGTGGTAATTGTTAAGAATCAGTGCTCACCAGGTAGTGTTAGAAGATACTACAGAGCAGAAAAAAGCCCTGAGTACAGCCTTCAGTGCTCACCAGGTAGTGCTAGAGGATACTACAGAGCAGAAAAAAACCCTGAGTACAGCCTTAATCCACTCTCTCTGTTGAAAATGACCTCTGTAGAAAACTCTCTTCTTAATAACAAATAGATTTTACATCATGGGGAACTGATTGATAGTGCTCCAAAAGAGAGTTTAGAAACAAACTAGCATTTATATAGTACAGAAGATGAAGGGGTCAGGGCTTGGGTCTTAAGTCAGAAGTCAAATTATTTGACAGGACACACAGACCTGAAGTTTTCTGCAAGCTAGAATGCTGATTTTCAGGCAGGTTCATTTGTCAGGCAGGTTCATTTGTCAGACCAACAGGTGCTCTTCACTACATTTTGAATATTTACTCCAAATACACTGAATTCATACAAAGAGGGACTGAAACTATTCCAGTCTGGCCAGTGTAAACATTCTGTTTGTTCCTTACATCTCTCTAGGAGAGCTTTTCAGCATTTTAGGGTTTTTTTGGTGTTTGGGTTGGGGGTTTTTGTGGGGTTTTTTGTTTGGTTGTTGGGTTTTTTGGAGGTTTTTTTTTTGGGTTTTTTTGATGTTTGTTTGTTGGGGTTTTATTTCCACTTTTTTGTTTTCTTTCTTTTTCCTTTTTTTTTTTTTTTGTGGTTTTCTTTTTGTTATTTTTTTTCCTTTGTAGCTTTTCTTTCTTTGTATCTATTTCCGAAATCTGTGGATAAGCATCACAGTACACACATTAGCTATTATAATAACTGTTCCCATGAAAGATATCTGTAGAATTTGTCTCCTCAAAAAGTTTTTGCCGTTTCTTTGACTTTAGTCCTTACAAATAAAACTGTGCCCTTCATGCTTTAATAATGATATGACATGACATAGGACAAAGTAATAGAGGGGCGTGAGAGCAAGCCAATGTAAATGTATTTCCAGACAAATGTCTTCCACCAAATCTTTAATCTACTTAACAATGTCACCAATTAGCGAAGAACATTGATTAGGGAAATCAATACAATTCTTGCTTAACAATCCAACATCCTTCTCTGGTTACGCCCAAGTGTCACTGGTATTAACATGTCTTATAGAATTTTCATATTCTAAATTAAAGGAAAGGGAAATACGTGTTAAAATTTCTAGGGATGTATGCAATTTTTTTTTTTTATCATGGCTCATTCAGATATAGAAAAATGTCTAATCTCAGTCTTTCCCTTAACCATTTTTTACATGTTTTCCTTAATCATGCACATTAATGTTTCTTCAACTATAGAATAAAATCTTGACTCTTCTAGAGTATATATTGTATTTCTGTTCAGTTATAGTTTGTGGAGTATTGACCACAAGCGGTACACTAACTGCAGGAACCTTCTCTTCCAGTTCAATTGAGTTCAATTAATGTTGTATATGGTTACTAGTTATTTCTAGATCCTGTTATAACCTGTATAAAGTTTCCATGACTGATGCAAAGAACCAATTATTATTAAAATTAGTGGTCAGGGTGGTAAGAATTCTGAAAATTGAATATTAAATTTTGAAAATATCATCTTGCATTAATTAATTACCCCTTCACTACAGCCATTTGCTTCAGAGATGCCAAGACTCCAGCTGATTTTATTAATGAAAATGTTAAAGTAGGACCTGATCAAATAAGGACCATATCTCAGCAAAACTTGGTACATTGTTATTCATCATTATTCCACTTCTGTCGTGGTAGGCCTAAACAGGCCAAATTAGGCTTGTGAATGTCCTGGCTCACCCAGGCATGTTTTTTCTGCTCTCCCTCCTTCTGTTTTAGGGAGAGCAACTGCGGGAAAAGGGACAAAGGACCTGGCGCCACTAAGTCTNATATTTAATAGTTATTTCCAGACCCTGTTATAACCTGTATATAGTTTCCATAACGTTGCAAAGAGCCTGTTATTATTATTATTATTAAATGGTGGTCAGGGTGGTGCGAGTTCTGATTATTTAATATTAATAAACTATATATTAATATTTTAAAAATATCGTCTCGCAGTAGCCAATTACCCGTTCCGCGACAACTTCACATCTCTATAGTTAGATACTGTCAAAATGAAAGAGCAATTTTCCAAGTAGATTTTAATTAATGTTGAGAGTAAGATCATCTGCTTTGTAATAACATCAAAGAGCATTCAGTCTTGCCTGGCAAGATTTAGTGTATATAAACCTATAGTGAAGCATCTTGAGCATCTTCAGTCCTACAGGTGGCAGGGATAGGACAGGATTCCCTTATTCACAGTCAGCAGAACAAGTCCATTTCACCGGGTACATTCTGCACCCCTTCTGAAGGAGTAGAACTACTGTGTTGTGTAAGCTCAGGGAGGAATTGTTGAACTGAAGTCCACAAGCAGTTGCCAGTGGAGTAGAATGGTCTTTGTTCCTCAAAAGCGGAGCAAATGAGACGGTAATGACGCACATTAAGTCTAAAGCATGTATTGCAGCACTGCACAGAATTGCTCTAAAAGTGACACATCCCTGCCATGTGACAGACTGAGAATTTCATAAAACATTCAGAAATTATTACCAGAGTTAAAAAAAGCAATGTTAAGTGCAGTGAAGCTGATGTTTGTAATAGGTGCTTTGATAAAATAAAAAAGTAGAAAAATCATAGGGCAATTCTTGAAGAAACTTCATTTTGTTAATTAGAGACAATGTGATTTCAAATGCTCATGGATTCGTTTGGTTTCCTACATCCAAGCAGAATATCCTAAGCAATAAGATACAGACATGGAGCTCTTTTTTTTTTCAGCTGTGCTTCCAAAGCAACTAAATCCCATTATTTCAGCCAAAGCTAAGAATCCAATAGCCTTTGAGGATCAGGGATATAACACATTAAAAGGATTTATCTCCAAAGCTAAATACAGTCATGAACAAAACTCAATTGGAAGAAAGAAAAAATAATGGAAAATATAAATGACTGGGCAGTGTTTAAGAATGGTTTATTATGTTGGGTGGGTTTTGTTTGTTGGGTTTTCCCCCCTTTTTTGTGTTTTTTTTCTTTTTTTGTTTTGTTTTGTTTTGTTTTGTTGTTTGCTTGCTTGCTTGGTTTGGTTTTTTTTTTTTTTATTCCTTCCAATTCCCAATTCTTCAGTCATCGAAAGGACGTTGTATTTGGTTTGCCTGAGCAGGGACATCCTCCCTCAGATCAGGTTGCTCAGAGCCCCATTAAGCCTGACTTTGAGTATCTCCAAGCATGGAGCCTCAACTGCCTCCCTGGGCAATCTGTCCCAGTGTTCAACTACCCTCATAGCAACGATCTTCCTCCTAATGTCCAACATAAATCTACTTTTCTCTAATTTAAAACCATTTCCCCTCATCCTATTGCTACAGGTCTTTGTAAACAGTCACTCTCCAGCCTTCTTGTAGGCCCCTTCAGGTACTAGAAGGCCACTATTATGTCTCCTTGGAGTCTTCTCCAAGCTGTTGCTATAGGCAGAGAAGAGTTTACTCCAGAGGTCCCTTACAACCTCAGCCTTTCAATGGCTCTCAGTCTGTGTTATCAACATAGTTTTCTTTAAGTATTTTGGGAAAATTCAACATTGCAGAGATTGTCAAGAATGAAAAATGGTACCAATGTTTTACAGAGTAAGTGGGTAGCTCTGTGCTTTTTAACATCACATGCTTTATGGACAAATTATTGAAAGGCTTCAGTAGTGAGGAATTAGGCAAAGTGAATGCCTATCAACAGGTTTTTGAAAATCAGATTTTAACCATTTACTTTTCAAATAAACTGTTGATACAATCAATTTCTGTAATGATTACTTTGCCTTAATCCCAGAAGATACTGACTTGAACTTCTTAAAATATAAAACCATCTGGATGCATAATAAAATTATCTGATACATTTCTAAAAGTAAACAGAAGAAATATGCAATGATGATATTTTTATTGACTATCCTTGGACTGACAACATTTAATATGATGATAAAATCTGGCGATAATGCAATTCTGGTGTAGCTTTTCTTAGCAGAATATTGATAAATGTGAAAATAATCAGAATAAATCTGTAAGAATTCATATCTATAAATCTATAAGAATTCATATCTATAAGATATGAAAAATTTGCCTAGATTCATAGATTAATAAAGCTAAGTTATAAGTCATAAGTTTTATGTAATAATTATTGTTGGTTTTTTGTGACTCATATTGTGCAGGTAATGCATGTGCCTATCCATCTCTATGTCACTAAGACATTTATTTGATATTAATCCCTTAATTCATTTCAGAAGTTTACTTTGGTACAAGTGCCTTAAGAGACTCCAGAATGTGAACAACTTCCATTCTAAAATCACCTTATTATTAACAGTACCAAGTGGAAATAGTGCCCTTATGTTTTGACCTGAGAGTCAGAGAGAACATGAGAAATAAAGGTGCAAAAGTATCTACATACCCCTTTCATGATCATGGAGAGCATGCAGAGCCAGCTAAATATCCTTAAATCTTTGACCAAAATGTAACCGGGATTTTGGGTAACAGAACTATGCTAAGTTCTTTGAATTATAAGAGGAAAGCTAAAGAGACTTTCTTGCTCTATATATGATCATACAATCACAGAATGGTTTGAGTTGAAAGGAACCTTAAAAATCATCCATTTCAAATTCCTCACCAAGGGCAGGGACACTTTCCGCTAGATCACGTTGTTTAAAGCCCTGTGCAAGCCTACCTGGAACACTTCTAGCGAGGAGGCATCTACAACCTCTCTGGGCAAGGTGAGCCAGTGTCTCACCACCCTCACTGCAAAGAATTCATGCCTAATATCTAATATTAATCTATCCTTTCTCAGTTTGAAACCATTACCCCTAATCCTATCACTGCATTCATTGATAGAGTCTTTCCTATAGGCCTCCTTTAAGTACCTTATAAGTTCTCCTGCAACCCTTCTTTTCTCCAAGCTAAACAACTGCAACTCTCTCATCTTGCCCTCAGAGGAGAGGTGTGCCAGCTACCCTATCATTTTTGTGGCTGTCCTCTGAACCTACTCAAGCAAGTTCATGTCTTTCTTATACAGAGCTTACAGGCCCCAGAACTGAACACAATATTCCAGATGACATTATCATGAGAGCACAGTGGAGCAGACAATCATCTCCCTCAACAGACAAGCTTCTTTTGGTGCAGTCCACGCTTTTCAGACTGCAAGTGTACATGACACATATATGTAACATGGCAGTTGCTTATTACTGTGTATATTTCCATTACAATGTTCCACTGATAATAATTAACCTCTCATTTTGGAAGATAGAAGGTGTATCTTGCCTTTTTGCTTTTGATCTCTCAGAGAACCATTTCCCTTTTCAGTAAGGGTAATAAGAGTTGTGTAAAAACAAGCCTAGTTCTCAATTTTGGCTTCTGGTTGCTTTCCTCTTTATGGGTGACTATTTCTTTCCTTCATTAGATTCCCTCACTATTCTAGTGATTTCCGACCTCCTATCTTGTGTTTGTAGTAGACCACCTCTCCTAAATGGTTTCTGCTACCAATCCTGTGGAGTAGTAGAGCTGTCTGTTTAGAATGTATCACACTCAGCCAAGTAGTAACACAGATAGAGCTGTGGACAGTTGCTGAACAGATCAATGATCAGAGTTTTTCCAAGGCAAAGAGGAAGCATCTCCTACAATGTAAGATAAGGTGAGAGGGGAGATTAGCAGTCAGGTAAATTGCTTGCTTGCCTGCTTACTACAATACTCACTTTAATAGCCTTTCTAACCACAATTCACACCTATTTTAACTCTGTTTCTACTCTATTTTGCTTCTTTGACTTCTTCAGATGGTGGGTTGTTTTCAAGGATAGAAAGCATGACGGTTTGCAAGCCCAGAATTCAGAATCACAGCTTAATTACCTAATTACCCATTCTGCTATAAATTTACCATGGATTCCTGAGCAATGAATTTAGAAGTAGATTCACTGAAAAATTTGGATATCGTAATGCCTTACTTAAAGCCTCCTAAACTCCTGGGATGGAATTCTGAGTTGGGCGATTAGACTCTCTACGCTCTACATGAAGCCAGAGGTATGATAATGAAGAGAATAAAATTTCATAATAGTCAGTGAACTGAGTTGGAGGCACAATTCAAACAAACAAAGAATGCTAGTGACAACAATGTGCATTAGATTCCATCTTTCCCTGAAGCTTAAAATCAAACTTAACCTTGTGGAAAGTCACCTGGTCTCTTTGCTTGTAATCTGCAGCTCTGAAACATGCTGTCTAATTAGATATCTTAATCTTTCTTTCAGAAATGGAAACAAGGAGCTTTCTTCTCTTTGAAAACACTGGTGTGGCTAGGAAAGGGGAAAAAAAAAAAAAACAGACAGTTTTAATTTGACAGTGTTGCACTCACTGAATGCGAAAAACCTGGGTTAATCTTCTTTCTGGGAAAATTTTAACTTGCCTCCCTCCCCAGCTGCCAAGTAGCCAACTGCAATTCAAGACTGCATGTATGTGTAATAACAGATGTAGAACTGAGGAGAGAATGCATTTCTCTCACTCCAACCTTAATATTTTGTAGACAGTTTTAAAGATTAATGTAGTCAATGGTAAAAAAGCCTAAGCCTGATTTAGTATATATGTCAAGAGGAAGGAGACAGGGAAGAGAGTAGCAGAAATACAGCACTGTATTCCAACATTTCCTCCCAAAACTGCTTTTATTTCTTATCTAATGTGTCTAACACAGGATTTAATTAATTCCTGAGTGGATAACATGGCTGCACAAATGGAAGATCATTTACATTCATAAGTACTAGTAAAAATGATAAAAATCTCCCCTAAAATGAAGTAGAGAGAAAAATTAATTAATTTTTTACCAACTCAAAGCCTTATATTAAAAATCACTTCCTCACCTTTTAAAAATAATACATCTCAGTGGATCACTGTCCCTGTGCAGACCAGTGACAAGTGGAATTTCTCTGGAGTCTGTTCTGAGTCCAGTGTTGT
This sequence comes from Ramphastos sulfuratus, assembly GCA_013399055.1. Lineage (NCBI taxonomy): Eukaryota > Metazoa > Chordata > Aves > Piciformes > Ramphastidae > Ramphastos > Ramphastos sulfuratus. The sequence continues at coordinate 16,755 of WBNM01037754.1, read as the reverse complement.
TCAACGTCTTTGTCAGTGACAGACAACGGCAACAAGCGCACCCTCGGGAGGTTTGCTGATGGCACCAAGCCATATTGTGTGGCGGACTCACCTGAGGGAAGGGATGCCATCCAAAGGGACTTTGACAGGTTTGAGAAATGGCCCAGTGAAAACTGCATGAGATTCAACAAGTCGAAGTGCAAGGTCCTACACTTGGGTGAGGCCAATCCCAAGCACAAATATAAACAGGGTACAGAGTGCGTTGACAGTAGCCCTGAAAAGAAGGACTTGAGTGTGTTGGTAGATGAGAAGTTCAGCATCAGCTGGTAGTGCACCCATGCAGACCAGAAGGCCAACCATATCCTGGGATGTAACAGGAGTGTGGCCAGCAGATCAAAAGAGGTGATTCTCCCTCTTTACTATGCTCTTTTGAGACTTCACCTCAAATACTGTGTCCAGTTCTGGAGTCCCCACTGTAAGAGGGACATAGGTCTGTTGGAAAAAGTCCAGAGGAGGACCACAAAGATGGTCAAGGTGTTGGAACACCTCTGCTGTGAGAATAGGCTAAGGTAAATGAGATTGTTCAGCCTGAAGAAGAGAACACTCTAAGGGGATCTTATAACTGCTTTCCAATACCTGAAGGGAATCTACAGGAAGGCTGGAGAGGGATTTTTTATAAGAGTGTTCACTGATAGGGCAAGTGGGAATGGATTTAAATTGAAGGAGAACAGATTTAGATTGAATTTTAGGAAGAAATTCTTCACTGCGAGGGTGGCAAGACTCTGAAATGAATTGCCCAGAGAAGTTGCAGATACACCCTCCCTGGAGATGTTCAAGGCCAGGTTGGATGAGGCCTTGAGTAACCTGGTGTAGTTGAAAGGTGTCCCTGTCCATGGCAGGGAGGTTGGATTAGATGATCTCTAAGGTGTCTTTCAGCCTGAGGCATTATGTGATTTTATGATCTCTTAATTTCAAATTCAAACAACAAAATTCAAAAGGGTATTACTTCTTAAATGTCACCAAAAATAAAAAGCCTGGAAAATTCTGTGAAAGGTTGAAACCTTTGGAAGCTCTCTCTACATAGAACCATAGAATGGTAAGGTTGGAAGGGACCTCGAAGATCATCAGTTCCAACCCCCTGCCATAGGCAGGGACACCTCCCACTAGTACAGCTCACTCAAGGCCTCATCCAACCTGGCCTTGAACACCTCCAGGGAGGGAGCAGACACAACCTCCCTGGGCAACCTGTGCCACTGTCTCTCACCACCCTCACTGCAAAGAACTTCCTCCTAACCTCCAGTTTAAATCTCCCCTCTACCAGTTTAAACCCATTGCCCTTGTTCTCTCATTGCAAGACCTTGTCAATAGTCCCTCCCCAGCCTTCCTGTAGGCCTCCTTCAGATACTGGAAGGCTACTATAAGATCTCCTGGAAGCCTTCTCTTCTCCAGGCTGCAGACCCCCAACTCTCTCAGTCTGTCCTCATAGGAGAGCTGCTGCAGCCCTCTGATCATCTTCGTGGTCCTCCTCTGGACCCGCTCCAATGGTTCCACATCCTTCCTGTGCTGGGAGCTCCAGAATTGCATTCTTGCAGTTTGCATGTTTGCATTCTCACAATTTTTGTCACCAAACTAACAAATAATCTATTTTTTTAATCTATGCCAGGGCTGGACATCAAGCCACTCTTGAACTTTTTTTTTACTTTTTCAGGATCTGTGATCTTCTGAAACAAAACTTCACCAGCAAGAGAGGGAGTCCTCTCTCTTCTGAGCTTTTGGCACTATATGGCACAGTACCTAGAATGAAAGAAAGTGGGAGTGAGGCAGGAAAGACAGCTTGAACTATGAGCAAAAAGTAGGATAGAAAGAAGGCAGGCTGCTCTGGGTAAAACTCCTCACAAAAGCGTCGTGTGAAAGAAAAGGGTTTCCTGAAGTGCTATTTATGTTGTCAACTGCTGGTTTTAATGAATAGCACAGTAAATAAATAGAAAAGACTGATAGCCAGGAGGAGGTTGGTTTCTGTAGGTTCAGATCAATATGATGTAAGTAAAATGAAAGATGTATATCCAGCAGACATATATCTGAGTCAAATAAAATACAGCCTGTGAACTCAGAAGAGTCTAACATAATTTTCTTCTAGGGGACTGGCACCATATCCCTGGAAACTATACAGACATTCCTTGGAAGAATTTGACCTTATATGAGTAGAATCCATCTTTGTGAGATTGTCTTCAGTAAGAAAATACTCTATCTCCTTTATTATTTGAATGTGATGTTTTATGCCTTGTGACAAGTGCAAAATTATATGCACTGTCTACATGCCACTTACTTCAATCAAAGGTTTTAAAGTTAACACTGCATCATTTAATGAAAACTGTTAAACAAAGAGGTTAACTAATCCTGAGTAGGTCACAGAGTTAATAACCTACGAATACTCACTGAATTAGCTTTCCAAATTTATCATGTCATCCCAGGAGTAAAATTTCAAAGTAAAGATAATGAGACTGTGGGGAAGAATAACAGATGTGGAGTATTAGACACCAGCAAATTGCAAGTATTTCATACACTCAAGCATAAATATGCCATCACACATGCTGACTTCCAAATAGCTCTTTATTATAACCAATAACTTGAGCTAAACTAACAATTGTGAAATGTGTTTTAGAATCAATGTCTTGTGCACCTTAAAGAATATTTACATGAAGAAACCTAAACTATATATGAGCCTACAAAGTGTTCAACATGAAGCAGAGAAGCCTTAGTTTTATTTTTACTCTCCTTAGGCACAGAGTGCAGTTTTTGTCATATAAAGCAGCTTAAAAATCTGGCAGATCTAATTATAATGTTTTGCATTTTGTGCCAGGAAGTTATCCTCCATACACTCTTCTGGAGGAACTTCTGAGACTGCTCCTGTATCATATTTTCAGCAGACATCAGGGAAGTTGAAGACCCCCATGAGGACAAAACAATTGTGAGACTTGTCACAGTGTCTAAAGAATATTTTATCTGTACCTCTGTCCTGGCTGGCTGGCCTATGACAGACTCTCACCAGGATATCTGCTTTCTTGGCCTTTTCCCTGATTCTCACCCAGAAGCACTCAACTCTGTTGTAATCATTGTTAATCTCAATACAGCCAAAACACTCCCTGACATACAGGGCCACTTAACCACCTTTCCTTCTTTGCCCATCTCTTGTGAAGAGTTTGTAGTCATTGATTGTGATACTCCAATTGTATGAGGTACCCCACGATGTTTCTGTGTGTGAGAGTCTAAATCATCTCTCCCTTGTTCAAATCAACAAAGATAAAGATTGCCTTCCTTACCTTCCTGGACTCAGCTCAGATTCCTGGCTGAAAGCTCAGGGATGCAAATCAACAGAGATACAGTGTCTTTGTGGACTTCTTGGACTCCAGCCTGGCTTGAATGCCCAGGATGTGGATACATCAGCTACTTGGAAGAGAAAAGGCTTATGTGTATTTGGGTTATGGACAGGTAAGCAGTGCAGGGAGGGGGTGGAGGCACTGCACGGTGCTGCCACAGGACCCCTGCAAATACATGAGAATACACAGGAAGATTTCCTGGGGAGCTGCACGTGGACACCCATCTAAAAAAATGTATAAAAAGACCTGAGCAATGCCTGCCAAGAGAGCACCTCCACCAGAGCACCTCCACATGAGCAACTGCACCAGAATATCACCACCGGGGCACCTCCACCAGAAGAATTCGAAGAACAGCTCCTGCAGAACAACTCCACAGAAGAACATCCCTGGGCCAGGCACACGCCTCTCTCTCTCTCTCTCTCTCTCTCTCTCTCTCTCTCTCTCTCTCTCTCTCTCTTCCCCTGTCTTCGGCTGATGGTAATATAATCCCTGTTCTTTTCCTTCCCTGCTCTTCTCTTTTTCTCCGTTGTCCCCCTTTTCCCCTCTTCCCTTTCTCCCTCTGTTTTGTTCAACTTTACCCTTTAATAAATAGCTCTGAGGTGCTATCTGGTCTCGCTTGAACATTAATTTCACAACACGGAAATCTAGAAGATCAAATCTTGCTCCTCTGGACAGAGATACTCTTAATCTCTGTTCTCCAGACCCTGACAAATGTTTACACAAATTTGTATTTATGTTTTTAAATGCTAATCTGCACACAAATTGACATATACAAGAAACATCACTGTTCTCCAGACCTTGACACTGTGATGACCATTGTGTCATAGTTTTCTTGATACACAATGGTTTAGAGCTCCTTCAGTTTGTTACCCATACTGCATGAACTTTGTGTAGATGCACCTCTGCTGGTCTAATGATCCTGTCACCTTTTACAGGAAAAAGTCCTAATTCTTATCTAACTATTCTCAGGTGTTCCCATGGTTATTAATCTATCAATAAGATGTCCAGGACCTAGGAACATATGGAAATGATATAAACATTTATATCATATATTAATGATATAAAGGTGCACAAAGTAGCAGACAAATATTGCGATATGGGTTTGATACAAAAAGCAGGTAAGTGTGAGGGATAGAACAATAGGAGTAGATAAAAACACACCCTGTGCAACAAAGGGGAAAGATGTCTGCAGCTGGACTGATATTAAAAAAATCATTTCTTTGTCTGTCTCATTAACTTTGTATCATGTAAATGATTTTGTATATGTAGTTAAAACCAATTTTAGCCTTTTAGTTGGTTTGTTTTTTTTTTTTTTTCCTGGAAAGGAAGACATCTGAAACAAACTCATTCCCAGTAAAAATGTGTTCCCTCAACTTTCATGTACAAAAATATGATTTCTCTGAAAAAAAACACCACTCCAGGACTACAACTGCAGCATGAAGACTAGGCAGATAACTTATGTGCCTCATTTTCAGATTTGTTTGCTATTAGCAAATGGCTTGCAGTCCTAACAGTGCTTTCATTATGCTCATTTTTCTTATTTATCTATTTGTCATGGAAATGAATTTTTCTATTGATTTTTCTGAGATCTAAGACTATTTGAATACTTTTCAAGTCTTATTTAATGTGAGGAGAACATTTCTCTTGACCTTACATGCTTTAATTAGAGTTCCTAACTGCTACTATCTACATTCTGTCACTACACTGCCATTTCAACATGTATCTGATTTCTGCTTTTATTACTACATACTAAAATCTAAGCTCCCTGTGCAGCTTGCTTCATTCAGAGTATTAAAAAAGTGATTATCTAAGGAAGAATTGTGTTTAGCAGTAAAAAAGCAGCAGCTCAGGTAAATTGGTGAACTATACTTCTTTGTCTTTTTCTCCTGTTTTGATTGGGAGATAGACATAAATTTTTGTCTGTTTATATCAAACATTCAGTTACTAGGTTGAATACTGTTCATGTTGATGATATTCAGCAGTCTGTTGTGGTTTCTGATTTACTCTGAAAACAGCCTAGCTGGGTTTTGTTCTAACTTCCCAGTCATTTTATAGTTTCTAAGACTACCCTTGACATTTAGATTTTCAAAAATTAAAAGGGGTGATAATCCATGAGCACCAAATGGAATGGAAACAGTAACAATCATAGGCATTAAAGTCAAATCAGTTCTCAGGAGAGTATCTCTGCCCCAAATATCTAGGTCATTCCCCTAAAATATTTTCCTAACCTGTTCTGAAACCTTAAATTCTAAAGACTACAATCTCTGCTCCAATTGTGCCTTACCATAACCATTAGAAAGTTTTCCCTTAAGTCCAGTATTAATTTCTTTTAATATATATCTTCACTTTGTACTCACACTAGAAAGAATAAAAATGAATAACTCATTTCTTTCATGTTTGTAGATGTTTTATTGATTGAAGACTACAGATCCGCTGTCTTGTCTAGATTAAATGACTCTAAATTTTTCAACATTACTATGTTACCTAAATGTTTTAATAGTCTTGTTAAGCTCCAGATTTTCTCTGACAGGTTAATATCTGTCTTGAGGAAACATTAAAAAAAAAAATTCATTTCATGGTGGATTTGCATGGTATTCAGCAAACATTTTAGAAAATAGCACCCTGTTATTCTTTAATTGAAACTATTATGATAGTAGACATTGTGTGTTACAGGAGAAAGATCAAATGTTAACAGATATTACAGACTAGAAAAAGTACTACCAGTGAAGAAATAGTTATTCAAAGGTTAAAAAGTACACCAGAAAATTGACATAGACAACTGAAGTCTATGACACAAAATGTTATATCAGTGGCACAAAATCCAGCTCTAGGCCACTCACTAGTGGTGTACCCCAAAGGTCAATACTACAGTCAATGCTACTTAACATCTTTCTTAATGACCTATACAGCAGAATGCAGTGCACCCTCAGAAAGTTCACAGATGATAAAAGAGCAGGAGGTCTGATTTATAGACTACATGGGTGAACAGGATGGAGAAACGAGCAGATAGAAGCCTCATGTTCAGAGAGAGGAAATGCCAAGTCCAGCCCCTGGGGATCTTTAAGATGTACCATCTGGACTTGGCAGATAAGGATCCTGATGTAGGACAAGATGACCAGAAGCCGTCAATTGTCTCTTGTGGCAAAGAAAGCCAGCAGCCTCCTGGACTGTATTAAGCAGAGCACTGTCAGCAGGTCCAGAGAGGTGGCGTTCTCCCTCTGCACAGCCCTGGTGAGGCATATCTGCAGTGCTGGCCAATACAAATGAGACATAAAGCAAGTCTAGCATATGATTATTAGGGAATCAGAGCATCTTATGCTTTAGATGACAGATAAGAGAGCTAAGAAGATTGAGACTGTTCAGCCATTGAGAAGAGAGGGTTCAAGGAGGACCTCATCCATGTGCATAAATATCTGATGTGGGGTATAAAGAAGGCAACAGACTCTTTTAGCAAAACTCATTCATAGGCCAAAATGCAATGGGAATACACTAAAGAAGAGGAAAGTCCATAAGAGCACAAGAAAATGCTTGGGTTTTTTTTTTTTCTTATTATTGGTCAAACAGTTTCAGAGATTGTGGATTTTCTATTCACAAAACATTTAAAACTTGACTGGTCCTGGTTAACCTGATGCAGATGATCTTAGCATACACCATGTTGAGGTCCCTTCCAACACAATGATTCTGTGATTCTGTTAAATAGGACAAAATGCTATTGAACACACTCTTCTCACCTAAATCTGATAAATGGAAAGGACTTTGATGAAGGAAACAGGAGAAGCATCAAAAAATAATTTCAGTGGCAAAAAGTGAAAAAAGTAAAGGAGTCCAAGGGCAAAACTGCTGCCCAACAGAATTTCAATGGGGCTTTAGATACGGCTTGAAACAATTTTTTTTAAAGATCATCTGCTCCTAAAATCTGAAATGCTCCAAATTAGCAACCATCACTACCAATATTATTGTAAATAAAAGTAGCACAAGAGATAACTAAAAACTAGATACATTTTTGCTGCATACAGCATTGTGGTCCTTTCACCTCCTAAATTAAATCAGTAACATGAAACTAATTTCCTCTAGACAATTTATGAGGTCTTATAATTTATTTTTTAAACCACAGTTACTTCTTTCTATCCAGGATCCAAAGTGAGGCTGGTAAGACACATATAGATGCATATGTGCTTACAGTATATAAGAAAAAAGAATAATAAAATAACATAAATGATAGTGAAACACAAAATAAGAACTGTAATTTGAGTAGGATGATGCATCACGTACATCATGTCAAACTCCATATTGATAATTGTCCTACCTTATCCTATACAATAAATGGAGTCATGGTGAAGAACAAATCTTTGTACCTCCACGACTGCATCAAAAGTTGATGAGCTTCTACAAAATAAATGTTCCCTAACAGGATAGGAATAGATAATAAAAAATAAATAAATAAATAAATAAATAAATAAATAAAATAAGTGAAGGAGGAGAAAATGCTAGAGACAACTTTCACAGTCATGCAATCTCTTTCAAGCCAAACAAAAGGATTGAATGAACTGCCTCAATTTGTGATGAAAAAAATGCAGGAACTCCGTCTTCTTCTTCTTGCTTTGATCATTCCCTCTACAGTTCAGGTTCTTGTCTTTATGTAAAAGACTGTAGTTCGTTCTTTGAAATAGTGAAGGTGAGGAATGTGACTCTACAGAGTCAGTCACAGACTTAGTTAAAAAACAGATTGTCTTCCACTTGTCTATCTTAAAATGGAAGATATTTGATGTAGATATTATTTAGAAGACAGAATTCAAGAAATACAAATTAAAAGGAACCTGTTGTAGATTCATACAAGAACTACTGCTGTTTATTCTTTCTGGGAAATATTTGAATAAAATAAAAGTAATAAGGAAATTAAAATGTTGTATTAGGCTTGGATCGAACGATTTAGAAATTTTGTCATGGTAAAAGCCTACAGCAGAAACATGTCATTATTTTACTGCTCTCAGTTGACATTGTCTCAGGATAGGACTTCTTTTTCCTGTAGTTATGTTTATAGGAACATATTTTATTCACTCACCATGACAATTTCTGCCTGAGCTGCTAGCCTGAGAACAGATTGATCATGGAAGGCAAACTGTGAATTTGTCCTTACGAGTGCTTCTTTCAGCATAAAGTTACCATATATATGCTTGGAGCCAGAAATGAGTCCAAATGACTACTGTGTTTTGGCAAAAGTAACATATTTATTTAGTCTGAAAATTCATGAAAATCATTTGAGGTGAGCAAATTCTTCACTGAAGCCAGCAGAATTGAATAATAAATTGCATTATGTTTAGAGCTGAATATATGCCACCCTAATGCAGTGCTCATTGGCATTTCCATGTTACTATCTGCCTTAAATCTTGCAAAAGTCTAGAGTTTTAACATGGATTCTTGTTAACAGTAATGCTGTATTACACAATTGTGCTTATTTCCTGCCATATTCACTCTCACAATATATCTTTGAAACTGTTGTGATCTTTCAAGACACTGAACACACTCACACAGCCTGTTCTGCAGAACTTTGATGGCACTGAAAGAGAAATAAAGAAGGTGGATGAAGAAAGTCAACATAAGGCCTCAAAGTTTCTAGAGCAATAGCAGGTAATATTTTATACATACTTTTTCTGATTGTAGTCTCTGTAAGGTATATAGCATAAGACACTGTATGTAGCATGACACTGTACACAGCATAAGACACTTCTTCCTTTGCACCTGACTTAAACAGAAATGTATATGAACGCATGAGACTCACAATGATATTATATATAGCCTTACATAATTCAGAGAAGTGTTTCATTCAGATCCAAATAGATTGTGTTAATTTAAACGATTCTGTGCAGTCCAAATTTAGCTGATAATCACAGAATCATAGAATCATAGAATGGTAAGGTTGGAAGGGACCTCAAGGATCATCTAGTTCCAACCCCCTGCCATAGGCAGGGACACCTCCCACTAGTACAGGTTACTCAAGGCCTCATCCAACCTGGTCTTGAACACCTCCAGGGAGGGAGCAGCCACAACCTCCCTGGGCAACCTGTTCCAGTGTCTCACCACCCTCACTGGAAAGAAATTCCTCCTAACATCTAGTCTAAATCTTCCCTTCCCACTCAATAAAAAAATAGTAAATAAAATAAACTTGTATGTCTACCTCCATATCCTGCTACTTCTAATGTAAAAAAAAAAAAAAAAAAAAAAAAAGCTAATTTTGTGTCTATTTTTGTCAAGGGACAGCCTTCCATAAGTTTTTAAATGAGCTGACCTACTGAACTTACACCAACAACTTGGTCTTTTAAATCTGTTTAAGACACTGTACTTGAGTTCCAGCTTTTGAATTGAGAAAATAAGGATTTCCAAATGGTCATGGAAATTGTCTTCCATACATTTTCTTGTACAGATGGTAATTATATACTGGTGTAGGACAATTTCATGCTTATCATTCAATGATATGAATAAATATAAGTTATTTGCTGGCACGCACAATGATTAAAAATGTTGTACTGCATGGGCAAGGGCAAATGATGAAATATGAGGGGAAAAGTTGTATTGCCTACATCAGAACTGATCCCTCATCATGCTTCCCTTCTCAAACATTAATTATGTTAGGAAGCATTAAGCAAGACACTTCCACTTTTGGAAGAAATGCACCTTAAACAAGAACATCAATAACGTGAATACTTAAACACCAGTACTAACACTTCATTTCAATTAGTTAGAGTAGTACTAAATAATCAGTAGTAATTTCTAGCCATAAGAACTAATTTTGATTGACAAATTTATTTTTTCCTAACCTGCCATAGTTTCTGTCTTTTTTTTTTTTCTAAATTAAACTCCTTAAATTGCTGTTTTTATAACACACATCAATTGTCAATGCAATTAAATCCAGCTAAAGCCCCAGGTAATCAATGTGAACTGGTGCAAATGTTATGGCACTGTGCACTGACAGACAGTTTAGAGTGAATCTTGGCATGGCAGTTTAAAATGTTACTTTTCTTAGCTGTCCTCCTTTTACCTCTAACAAGTAGAACCACTGTCCTAAAGTAAAGCCACAATAGGAGGAACTGTCTGCCCTAATTAGTGATTAAACATTTTGCTGTCTGCCATATATGGAGCTATCTTCTCCTGCAGAAAATTCACTAGAACAACTTTGTTAGAGCATTAATCTTTTAATCAAGCTCCTTTACTGTTTCCACAGAGGATTCCAGACTTTTAGCCTTGTACCAACCTCACTGGTTATAAATTTACTAAAGGCATCTGGTGTCTTGCTGAGGTTCTGGTAGGGACCATGATAGGATTCTTATCACCTCAAGGATTATCTATTGAGAATTTCAGATTGGATTGATTTTTTTTTTTTCTTTTGAGGTGGAAGTATTTAAAAATATTTTCTGTCTTCTTGAGGAATAAAGTCAAGATCTAGAGACTTCTGAGCCAAAGCAATGCTGCTGACATAGAGTCCCATTGCAACCTATAAGTTTATTCTTTCAGTATCAGTAGCAACCTGGAAGATCAAAACAGTGGCATATTATAGAATCACAGAATCATAGAATGGTAAGGTTGGAAGGGACCTCAAGGATCATCTAGTTCCAACCCCCTGCCATAGGCAGGGACACCTCCCACTAGTACAGGTCACTCAAGGCCTCGTCCAGCCTGGCCTTGAACACCTTCAGGGAGGGAGCAGCCACAATCTTCCTGGGCAACTTGTTCCAGTGTCTCACCACCCTCACTGGAAAGAACTTCCTCCTAATATCCAGTCTAAATCTTCCCTCTGCCAGTTTAAACCCATTGCCCCTTGTCCTGTCATTGCAAGACCTTGTCAATAGTCACTCCCCAGCCTTCCTGTAGGCCCCCTTCAGATACTGGCGAGCTACTATAAGGTCTCCTCGAAATATGGCTCATTGTTCAGCACCATAACAGAAATTTTCCCAGGTTATAAGTCTGCATCAAAGCATAACTCTGCATCCTTACCTACTGAGTATAGCACTTCTTATTAATTCATTATTTTGTATAGGTCTGAAAGTGTCTGGTGCTTTGCATAGCTGTTCAAAAATACAGCAGTGTAATTGCCTTGCATGAAATCATTTATTTCTCTTTGATTTTGTTTTCACAAATGCAAGGTAATAATTTCAGTACTGGTCTTAAAAAACCAAAATAATTTTTGAGAAAAATTTTTTACCTGTATACTTCCTTTTTTCTCCTAATTAGATCTTAAATGAAAGGTGTCATATGTCTCACTCCACAGTAGGTCTATTAAACATCTCAATTCATCATCACCACTGTAACATTCATCTGCAAAGGAA
>WBNM01037752.1:0-113403 GCA_013399055.1 Ramphastos sulfuratus | reverse complement strand
GCTTTCCAGCCACACTGGCCCAATCCTGGAGCTCTCACAGCCATGTTGTGACCCAACCACAGGACCCAGAATTTGGCCTTGTTGAATCTTACAGCTGGCCTCAGCCCATCAATACAGTCTGTCCATGTCTCTCTGCAGACCCTTCCTGCCCTCAAGCAGATCAACACTCCCACCCAGCTTGATATCATCTGCAAATTTACTGAGGGTGCCCTCCATCCCTTTGCCTAGATCAGTGATAAAGATAGTAAAGAGAACTGGCCTCCAGCACTGAGCCCTGGGGAACACCACTTGTGATCGTCTGCCAGCTGGATTTAATTTCATTCACCACCACTCTTTGGGCCTGACCATCCAGACAGACTTTTATCCAGTGAAAAGTGCTACAGTGGCAGCTGGGGCTGAACTGGAGTCTTGAGCTACCTGCTGCCCTCTGAGGCTTTTGAGAAACAAGTACATCCCTCCTTTCTGGGTCGCAGGATGGAGGGAACAAGCAGTTTGTCACCAGGTAACTCCCTAGCCTTCGGTTTCCCTCCTTCTTAACACTGTGCCTAACCTATGCATGTGTTTTGAGATTTGTTTCAAGACCCTTGTTTGTGAGGGGAAAGTATTCATTTTCATTTTATTCATGGATACATTTAGATCATGTTATGGACAGTAAAATATCAATTGGGCCTGTGTTAATCTACTAGAGAAGTCATTGCCTGAAGAGAATGTAGGATGTTTGGAGGCTGAATAGATGATGAAGCTGAATTAGTAGGTACAGTTTGTTTCTGATCAGTCTCTCTCACTGCCAACGGCTGTAATTGTACAATAATTCACTGCTACCTTATTTCCAAAATCCCTGCTGCTGATTCCCACCAGACAGACTACTTTGGTAAGCAGTTTGTTTCAGTACCTCACAAAAGCAACAGCAGAGAGCAGGGCAAGGACAAAATGAAGCAGAAGTGATTTACTGAGCAAGCAGTGTCATCACTCTGCTGCACATCATGTCTTTGCAAGATAGAAATTTGCTGGTTGATCTTACTTTACAGAACAACCAAGATTAAGTGGCAGAGCCACAAAAAGCAGTCGTGGTTCTCTGGGTCTGAGGCTTATTTGAAGGTGTACGTTACGTCTTTTTCTGTCTCGGATGGTGCATGCTTGTTGGTGAGGGAGCAATTTGGCATGCAGCACAGCTCATCAGCAGCTCCCTTCTCATGGACTCTTTTTAGGTAATTGAAGGAATCAGAAATAGTGTGGCCAGCAGGACTAAGGAATTGATTGCCCCACCCTGTACTCCACACTGGCGAGGCCGCACCTTCAGGCATGGATTCAGTTTTGGACTTTCACTACAAGAAGGACATTGAGGTGCTGGAGCATATCCAGAGATGGGCAGTGAGGCTGGTGAAGGGTTGGAGAACAGGTTTTGTGAGGAGCAGCTGAGAGAACTGGAGTTGTTTAACCTGAAGAAAAGGTGGCTGAAAGGAGACCTTCTTGCTCTCTACAACTGCCTTTCAGGAGGTTGTAGTGAGGTGAGGGTCAGTCTCTTTTCCATAGTAACAAGCAATAAGAGAAGAGGAAATAGCCTCAAGTTGCAGCAGGAGAGGTTTAGATTGGATATTAGAAAAATTTCTTAACTTGAAGTATGGTCAGGCATATTGGAAGAGGCTGCCCAGAGATGTGAAGTCACCATCCTTGGGAGTGTTCAAGAAATGTGTAGATAGTGCACTTCAGGACATGGTTTAGTGGGCATTGTGGGATTGGGTTGATGATTGGACTTGATCTTAGAGGTCTTTGTCAACCTTAATGATTCTGTGAAAGTTACTTCCAGTTTGCCATTCTCCTTATTCATAAAGCTGTCCCTTGTGAATTACACACAAATGTAACTTGTTTTTTCCTGATTAAAAAAAATCAGATTGGTCTGACTTATACCCTGTAGAGCAGTAGCTGGAGTCACTTCTTCCAGAGGCATGGATCTGGAGGAAGCCACTATGCTGCAAAATGATAGAAAAGGAAATGAACGTGAGCATGCAAGTGCATGTGCGCACACTCCAAGGAGATCTCTGCAGTAGTTGCTAAACCAGAAAGCAGGAAGAATGACATCCTTATAATCTCAAGGACAGTCAAGTGAAACTCTGTAATCCCCAAGGGGAAAATACTCTTTGGCTGTGTTATCTGCCCAGATGAAATCCCTGGGTGTCCGTACTCAAATTACTTACAGCTAAAGAAACACTTGCGTGTTGCTTAAGCAAGTCCTCTTCTTATCTGAATTTGTGTTCATGGCACAAAATTCTCTTTGATTTTCAAGCTTTAATTAAAAGTAGTATTTTAGAAAAGCAGTACAGCTTCTGCAAAAGTAAGGATGTTTTGCTTGCAGCTATTTGATTTCATCATTTAACATTTCCCTTTTCCCCCCATTTTAATATCAACACCGAGGTATTTGCTAGTGAGAGAACCAGTGTGTCATTATATAGTCTGCCTGATCTTCCTCCACCCAGTTTTGCCACCACCCAAAACACAGGAACAAGCATCAGCCTGCCCTGGCTGGCTTGAGGAGTTCACTGCCTTGGGAACTGATCAGATCACATCTGTGTCAGGATCTCCTCTTGTCTTGGGAATGAGAAATACAACTCCTGAGAAAGGAAAAAATAAAACAGAAAAGGCATGTCCTAAATGCCAGAGAGAAGACACAGAATGAGTTGCGCCGTATGTCAAATCTCCTCCTGAAGGCTTTAGAATTCTCTGCTAAGTGAAAAAGACCAATCCCTGAAGGACATGAGAAGGGCATGCTGAGAGAGCATTTATGGGAGGGAACAACCCTACGTGGAGAAGATGTACCACAGGCTGCACAGGTGCTGAGAATGCTGCACTATCCCTTCTGCATACAGGGATGGATGGATGTGAGAGACAGCAGCTGCCGTCTTGCCTAAGCCTAGGAACATCTGCATTGCTTAGGGCAGTGCTAGTGAGAAGCCCAGACTCAGCTAAACTCCTTCAGTACACCTGGGCCGCAGCGCAAGAGGACTCATCTGGCAGTAGAACCACCATCCAAATAGCAGATAATAAAAGTAGCTTCTTAAATGTTCATTGTTATTAGATTGTCCTGATGGCACAATGAGATCTCAGGCCTTAAATGTAATGATGTGGGAGCCAGGATGTAATGCTTCTTCCCCCAGGCCTGACCTGGCTGTAGAGTACCAGCTGCGGTGCCACTGACAGAGCCCAAAGAGTACCAAACAGCACAGTGCACCACTTGGTTGCAGAGTGCATGCAGAGGACAGGGCACAGCAAGGTGCATTGCATCTCAGCATCAGGGCAAGTTTGTCTGGAGATGTCAGTGCTGCAGATTTGGAAATCCGAATACATTTGTGAATATATTTGTGCAACAAATACAAAAACTTAGGTCAGCGGTTCCTGTGCTCAGCAGGCTTACTTGAACCATCTGGTCTGACCAAGTGCCATAAGAACTGTCATGGACCTCAACTTTTAAGGCTGCCTCAATGATTTTAAAACACATTTCGTAGAGAATTAGTGACTTAACAAGACAAGGACAAGTAACAGAATCTGTAACTTCAGATGGACTGTTGCTTATTTCACACTTTGCATAAATGGTAGCTTGGACTGCCCGTGTGTATCTACATGTCACTTTTAGGTGGCTTAGTTGGCTTGCCGACCTGGGATAGTCACAGAAGACACCAAGGCAGAGCAGAAAACAGAGGATTCACAAGTGCAGTGAAGTCACAGAGCAGTTAGAGGACAGGTAGAATGGACCTGGGTAAAGGCAGAGGGACATGATGAAGTAAGATATACTTACACTATATGTAATGACTTAATTAAAGTAAGATACACTCAACCCCAAAGGAGTCTTTCTTTGCTTGATTTTTCTGGAAGCTGCTTGTTTCACTCAGTATTCATCACAGCTTTTGAAGGCCCAACAAGTTACAGTGGTAGGTAATGGGCAAGCATGCTCTTGCCATGAAACAGTGAGGCAATTCCTTCTGCAGAGCTCCTTACAGGTGAGACAGAAGTCTTTGTTCCTTATATCAGCTGGGTGTCTTTTATTGTCTGAACCTATCCCCTCTCTAATTGCACTAATTAATACCGCTGCAAATCTCTTGATGTTTCTCATTTACAGAACATTGTTACCTTGCATCTTACTTTGATGAGGTGAGGCTGAATCTGCTGTTTACAACTCAATTCAATAAGTCAATCCCTCTGTTAGCAGCGACCTGTTAAGAGATGAAATACGAAGTCAGCATGTGCACAGAAACACCAGCCCTGACTGAGACCCTCCATCAAAACCTATGTGCCCTGCTTGAGATTGTCTGTGCTCAGAGCTCCTGTGGATGTAACAAACACAGAAAGACACAAGAAGGAAATCAGAAGACAGAATTGGTCCTGGTTATGTTGATGACAGCTCTTAATCAGCTCAATCCATGTAATCTAGCCATCAGCATCAAAACTCTGCATATTGTTTTCAGCTGAAGCAGATGTCTCCCACTGCTCCTGAAAACAGGAGGACTATTTCCTGTAGTAATGAAGTACAAATCACTGATGCTACCATTCCAGACTTCCACCAGGGAATATGCCCATAGTCCTGTTTACAAATCTTGAGTTCAGAATAACTTCCTAGAAGCCAGCAGAGTTGCTCCAGTTTTAAGGCTGTCTCAAACTTAGTATTTCAGCACGTTCCTGGCCTCTTTCTCATAATAATTGGAAGTGATGGCATGTAGATCTCAAGCATCCACTCAACTTTCTTCATTTTCTCTTTTTGTTTTAAAGTATATTCGGTGCTGTTCGAACTGGTGCTTATATGCTGTACATTTTGATGACCAAAGGCCTGAAGCAGTCAGTGTGTGACCAGAGTTTTTACATTGGACCTGTCAGCAAGTTCTGGGCATATGCATTTGTGCTAAGCAAAGCACCTGAACTAGGTGAGTACCCTCTCTCCCTTTCTCTCACTGGGCATATTTAGAGCAGAAATGGCTGTGCAGAAAGCAAAAGAAGGGTTTCAGAGCTGTCGAAATCTCATTTCGGTCTTGGAAGAACTGAGTAAACAAAACAAACCCCAAGCTCTTCATGTGTTAGTCTTTAGAGATTTAAGCCCAGTTTGGCTGAAGCTAGAGCAATGTGCAGTTGAAGAAGACCATTCCCAGCCCAAGAATAAACTGCAGTGATTATACACAGCAGGGTAGTCAAAAAATAAGAGCAATCTGCTCCATACCTCTTCCTTAGCTACTCGTAGGCAAATACAAATAGTGTAATCAGCAGTCACCCACCCTGTGGCTGGGCTATAGCAGCTGTGTCAGCAAGAAGCTTTGAGTCAGGTTCTTCCTCCATTCTGCAGCATTTATCCTTAAATACACGTGTAGGCATACAATTAGGAGCAGTAGCATACTTCCTCCCCAAGCACTGAAAGCTGTGGCTGCCTGCTTCCTCCAAACAGAAACCAATTTTCCATAATAGCCCTCCCTAGCTTTTTGAGTCCTGATTCTTACAAACTTCAGTCTCTCCAGCAATTCTTTTGGTAAGGATACTTAGGATATACATGCCAAGGCCAAGTTAATTACCCAGTCTGCATGTGTTCTCATCCTGTGGCTTATTAGTGTGAGAAAGGATTGTTTAATGGGAAGGAGGAGGCAAGGATTCTGTGATTTAGCAGCCCTCCAGCTTTCATTTCAGAGGATGTCCTTACTAAACCTCAGAAAGCTGCAGCACTCACTGTGTTCAAGTGCACAGCAAAAATAAGTCTATACCTTTCAGCAGAGAATTTGATTCAGCAAATTACAGGACAGCAAGTCATCAGCATAAAAACTGGGTAGGATCAGACAACAGTTGCCTTACTGTGTCAGAATCCCTTGGTTTCCTGCTGCTTAAATTACTGCAAAACCATGGAAATTTAGTTGTTAAAACTGGGAAACATCATCTAGAACTGCACAGCAACAACAAATTGAGCATATGATTACTTAGTAAAATGTGAGTCAACATCTTGCAGCTAATGAAGTAAACATTAGCATTACAGCTTATTGCAGCCCCTGTGCAGACAGCACTGGTTTGGTTCCACCCATCACAAATATTAGTGATTTGGATTTCCTGGGATACATGCACTTAGAAATAAGTACCCCAGATTCAAATCTCAGGGATCTTTTTTGAAACACTGTCTATAGCATCAGAAAACAAGTAGCTTGCTTATATCTAATTGAGATACTCAGTGCAATCTTAAGAAGCAGATGGAAGATTAAAGCAGGAAAGGGGAACAAAAATTTACTTTTTTACAGTAACAGCCTGAATTTGCAGCAGACGATGTGGGTTCTACCATTAACTGAATTATTTTCTGGAAGTATTCCTTTTGTTGGCTGCATAAGCAATTGGTTTTTGAATAGTGTCAAAGAATCATAGAATGGTAGTGTTGAAAGGGACCTCAAAGAGCATCCAGTTCCAACCCCCCGCCATCAGCAGGGACACCTCCCACTAGAACAGGTCGCTGAATGCCTCATCCAGCCTGGCCTTGAACACCTCTAGGGAGGGAGCAGCCACAGCCTCCCTGGGCAACCTGTTCCAGTGTCTCACCACCCTCACTCTAAAGAACTTCTTCCTAACATCCAGTCTAAATTTCCTCTCTTCCAGTTTAAACCAATTGCCCCTCGTCCTGTCATTACAAGACCTTGTAAATAGTCCCTCCCCAGCCTTCCTGTAGGCCCCCTTCAGATACTGGAAGGCTCGAAAAGCTCTACTAAGTTGAACAGGGTTCAGTTTGCAGGTAGGCATTTGAGTCAGAGGACACTATGCTGCTTCCTTTTCAGGTTTTCTGCTCTGTCAAGCTGCATTTCTCTTCTAGTCACAGTATATAATGGACAGTGTCACAGTCAGAGATGATACACATTCACCCACCTCATGCTTTCATGGATTGCAGCAAGGTTTACAGCAAGGGTCTATCAGGTAAACCCATGGAGCTTTCAAGGAGTTTTCACAGGAAAACATGGATACACTGTTTTTCCAGAGACTGAATAATTAGGAGCCAAGCTTGCTCTTGGATTAGGCAGATTTAAAGCTGAGATGACTTTTCATGCTCCAGAATAGCCTGTACTCCAGCCACAGCAAAGGGAGGAAAGCCCTGCAGTAATGCTGAATTTATTCAATGTGTTTCTCATTTGCTCCCCTCCTTTGTGCTTGTTTTGTTTCGTTGCAGGTGATACAATATTCATTATTCTTAGGAAACAGAAGCTCATCTTCTTACACTGGTACCATCACATTACTGTGTTACTTTACTCTTGGTATTCCTACAAGGACATGGTGGCTGGTGGTGGCTGGTTCATGACCATGAACTATGGAGTGCACGCTGTTATGTACTCTTACTATGCCTTGCGGGCTGCTGGCTTCAGAGTCTCGCGCAAGTTTGCCATGTTCATCACCTTGTCGCAGATCACTCAGATGTTGATCGGGTGCGTGATCAATTACCTGGTCTTCTCCTGGATGCAGCAGGGCCAGTGCCATTCCCATGTGCAGAACATCATCTGGTCCTCTCTCATGTACCTCAGCTACTTTGTGCTCTTCTGCCATTTTTTCTTTGAGGCCTATATTGGCAAAACCAGAAAAGAAAGGAAGGTTGACTAGTGGTAGAAATGAGAAGCCATAGCTCAGGGTCATCGAGAAAAATAAAATTACAAGAAAAGAAAATGGCACAAGGAAACACATATATGTATGGTGCAGCTAAAACTTGGCAGCTTAGGGAAAGTTAGCTTGGTTTAATCCAGTAAGTTTATGATCCTATCACGGTGAGGACTCACTGAATTCTACTCTATCTCAAAGGACTGCTGATGAAAGACAACTTCATTCTTGTACCTGTCTGCTCGAGAAAAGAAAGGGGAAAAGAAAGAAGAGAAAAAAGGAGAGAGAGAAGAAAAGAGAAGAAAAGAGAAAAGGATTAATGCTGATGGGAGAAAAAACCACAAGTATATTAAACAAGCAGTATGTTTCCCCGTGCTGGAGGAGAGACTTTATTAAAAAAAACCACAGAAGTTTCTAAATCCTGTCTAACAAATTTTCAGCATTAAAATAGAACAAAACAAAACAGAGAGGTGACAAAAAAAATCCATCTGTGATAACAAGATTGCCAAATTAAAATCTTTTCCATAGAAGATTGACACCTTTAGCCAAAACAAAACCCAAAAGGATATTTCCTGTGTGGAAAGTGGCTGAACTCCCCACTGTGGTCATGAGTGGAAAAGAGAAGAGATTGATTGCTCTGCTATGTACTCTGGGATGCAGAGTTGCCTCCCTCGGAAGGTGGAAAGGAGCAGTACTTTTTACAAGAGTTTAACGTGCAAAGATGCACTGTTGCAATACATATATCAGAAAGTGCATTTTCCAAGTGCAGTTTTCAGTTAAAGACAAGGGATTTCTGCAGCAGTATAAGTCATAGAGGGTTAAATCAATCAATATTTGCTAAATTACCCGGGGCTAATAGCAGAGGGATGTTCAGGAAGGAGAGGGAGACAATCCCCCTCATGTGATTTTTAGGAATTACCTGCTAATCTCTGTTTAACCCACTGAATTAAAATGGGGGAATTGAATGGGGGAAATGGGAAGGAATCCTGCTTAGCAGGAAAAGAGTGATGTATCTGTCCACTGTCCCCAGAACAGAGCCCTGTGCTACAATACAGATTATGAATTTCTGGGGACACGAGGATGCCTACTTGGGTGGGGAAGAGGTGGCAGGACTGTGCGATATTGGGTAACACTGTGCTTCTGCGTCTGCCTCCTGCACAGCGCAGAGATGTTCAAAGTGCCCTCCTCTGGTCATGTGGAGATACTACTACAGAACATACTTGGAATAGGTTTTTCTTCAGATTCGTCTACGGGGAAAAAAAAAATATAGTCTAAACAGAGTAATTTTGCTGCAGCAGCTTAACTCTAAGGTCCAGAGAGAATTATCCTTCACGAAATCTCTCTCTCTCTCTGCAGAATCTGTACTGTAACTTCAGACTGACCACTTATGAAGACACTTTCTTCTCTGAAGTCAGCTACAGATAGAAGGAGAAACGTAATTTCACTCTGAACCTTAGAGAGTTAGTTGAGAACAGCCATATTCTCTCAAAGACAAGTAGGTTGCATTATCTGTGATATTACAGTCCTTACGAAGCCAAATACAACGTGTAAAAGTTCCTAGTACTTCAAAGACGCAAGTATGTAAACTTGGTGTTAAATGTGTTAATGTAGTATTCTAAATTGTATCAGTTAGGTAGTTTTAAACTAAACAATTAGAAGAACTAGATCAACAAATTAGGGACTGCTGTTCTGCGTAGGATATACACACACCTATAACTACACCCATAGACACATCCTGCGAACAAAAAAATAAGCCCAGTGGCAGAGAATCACATTTCCTGGCTAATGCAAAAGATTGTCATTATCTTTCTTGCTTTAATTTGAGATTGTACAATACAAAGGGGTTTTTTGGGGTGGCTTTGGTTTTCTTTTTTTATTTTATTTGTTAGGGTTTTTTGGTTATTTTTTCTTTTTAATATGATTTTTTAGCTTTAATTGTGCTGTCATTCATAAAGCAGAGCTGCTTTAGTATCCTGTTAAGAGATGACAAGGGCTTTTGGTGTCTCATTATATATAAAAGGAAAAAAAAAAACACAACACAAATAAAGTTACATTCCATGTTATGTGAATGGTCTTACAAATCAAAAAGCCTTTGCAGGCTGAAATCATAATTATAATGAGCAGAAAACAAGTTTACATTTGTGTTATTTAAGTTATTGATGTGCTGACATTGTTTTATGGTACGCAACAAATAGCAACACGTGATATGCAGTAATGAAGCTATGATATTCATTAATAGGCCTACTGTATACGTGGAAATAGTAGACAAAGCCAATTAAATGTGTAAACCATTCTGTTATACAGCTTGGGAGTAGATAATTATAATGCTGAATAAGCCTTTTTCCTCATGCTTAATTTTGCCCTGGCTAAGAAGCAGGTTATAAGATCAATTAAGAATGGAAAAGGCAAAATTAAAGTCAACTGCAATTAGATAAGAAACGTTGGTAGAAGCCCACCATTGTGCCATTTAGACTCTCAGTCTTGTGTGTCTTAGGTCTCTCCAATAAAGTAAGATGGGGGTCGAAGTGGTCCAGCATCTGGAACTGAAGCTGGAGCAGAAATTCTGCACCCTGTGAAATCAGCAGAGGCTGTTGACCAAGCTGCTGTGCCCAACTGCCTTTGGTCTGAGCAGAGGGGAAGGAGCCACACACTGGCTAATTTGGAGCTTAAAAGCCCCATTAAACTTTTATCAGTGAGGAATACCACAACAGCAAAGCAAGGGCTCACAGGCGAAGTTTAAGACGGGCAGAAACCAGAGCGGGTTACGAATAAGCTGCCAGGCTTCATATGCTGATTTCCTCAGTTGCACAAAAGAGGAAAACCACACCTGTGCCTGCTGGATGGCAGCGCTGGCAATGCCAACACTGACATCAGCAGAGCAAGAACATCATCTCCTCTTACCTCATCCTCCCGAAGGCCTCACGGGTACCTCTGCACCATTTCCAGCAGCTGCTCCCCAACTTACCTACCACCCCAGGCAGGGTGGGTCAGGGCCGCCATCCTTACAGCTTGGAAAGTGGCTTCAGTGCAGAAACCAGCCCAAGTCACCTCCTCAAAGCACAGTGTGGGTGTATCCCTGGTGTGCAGGGGGGTACTCAGTGATGAATTCAGTGGACAGCCTGGTGGGTGGCTAGGCTGCAGACAAGCATATGTGAAGGAAGGGGCAGCAAGGTCAGGCCATGTAAGGGACAGTGGTGAATTATGGTACACATATCATGATTGGAAATTGTCTGTCATGCTGTCATTTGCTTCAGCGGATGACACATCACACAAACATTTACACAGGTCCTATGGCCATTGGGCTTTTCCTCTGAGGTGTTCCTCTGGAGTCAAATGCGGTAACTGGTAGTAAAGAAGTTGAAGATATGGCCAAAACCAACTTAGACTGTTTTTTCTCCCCAAAACACACATTCATTATATTGATACATCACTTTTAACCCATTCGCATGCACTTAAAACACTGAAAACAGTCAACCCTAATTTAATGACCCTTCAACAAAACTCCAGCTGCCCCACTCTATGAGCCCCAAGATGTAAACACAGCTAACTGGGTTCTATTTACTTCCTCTGATTTGAGCCTTGGGATCACACTTCCAAATTTTTCTGTCTGCTACCAGAATCTTCTGCTTCTCATTCTTTTAAATAAAGCTCTAATTTGGCTGTATTCGCACATGCCATGAGGAATTCAAACTTCGTAAAACTTAACCAAGCATTATGGGACCTGTGACAACCACCACAAATGCTGGAAATGGGCTTCACTATTAAAGTCAGGAAAGCTACATTGGTGGTAAGGTCAGTCTGCCAGGGCTGAAGTCTGTAAGTTATGTTTTGATGCTTTAATCCAATGTACTGAAATAAAACCAGTTACGGGTTTTATGCTTAGGCAGCTGTGAGCAGAATTTGACTCTTCCCAAGTACCGCTTCATATGGTGAACTTGAAGGAAAAATATTTTCAGCTAGTTAGTGGAAGATCAAAACGAGGGTAATTCTGCAGCCTCTTTAAATTGTGTCTGGTGCTTACAGACTTTCTGTAGCTCAGAGTCAAAAAGGATTTATGTCTGGAGCTCACTGATAACACCCAACTAAGAGTGGCTGGCTCTCAAAAAGGCCTCTCACCAGAATCTCACAGTAAAGTAACACAAGCTTTTACTTACAAGATAAGGGCCAAAGTGTGCAAAAGGAATCACTCTAAAGAGCCAAATTGGGTAGTAGGAATAAAGTATTGAGCACAAGTTACGTAAGAGACAAGGAGGGAGAAGGCCTATTCCATATCCCAGTAGAAAGTATTTCCAGGCTGAATGCGTACCTCTTCCCAAGAGTGAGGAAGGGCGAAGTACTGTCCAGGATGTAGCAGCTAATGGAATAAGGCTTGTCTGAAGGGGTCTGTCCTATGGAAGTTGATTATGCAGTAGCTCCCTGAGTGCAGACGTGGGTCTGTAGTTTTGTTTGGAGGAGCACCTGTGGTCTGACATCTTGTGAATGTCAAGGCTTGGATGTATTTAATTTTTCTCTCCTGAAAGTGAAAAACTGAGACAACGTTTTAGCTGAGAGCAATAGTGCATCAGGGATCAATATTCAGGTGGTTTGCAGGCAGCAAAGCGCTCAAGACACCAATTACAGTGTCTGTGGAACAGCAACCTTTGCAAGCAGTGCCAGCCACATCAGCTCAGCAGTACCTCTGTTAGTCATAGCCTACCCTGTACTTCAGAACCAGCAACAGCAGTATAAATTTATATGCAGATCATAAATACAGCCCTTGAGTAATAACAATGACTTTGATCAGGGAAGAAATCAAAGTAAATTGGAGACCATACCCGTATAAATTCAGGACTCCGTCCAAGGCTTACCAAAAGTGAGGTCGTTGGTGAAATGTTGAATGATTTCAGTGAGCTTTGCTTCAGCCCACTGCAGCCCAGTTGCAGGGGGTGATGCAAGACCTAAATCCCCTCATGTTTACTTAGTGGTGACATGAACCACTCAGAACATAGCTCTTCAGTCATGCTTTCCAGCCCAGTGTCAGTGAGCCCTCCAGAAGGGAAGAATTACAGCTGAGAATGGTCGATGGGGTTCTTCTGTTTTATTTCAATACATTCTCCATTTCTTTTATTTAAAGTAAGGTAAAGGACAAGTCAAGTCCCTGATCCTGCTGTAGCAAATGTCCCACTGTGCAGCTACACAGGAGCACAGAAGCCTTTTGCTTGAAGGGCTAAGGCAGGATCAGTACCTTCTTACAGACTTAGCTTCTAGCAGAGCAAACACCACAGAGTAGGATTTGATTTCTTAAATTAAACCAACCATACCAACACAAATCAGACTGGATCTGCACAAGAACTTGACAGCTAAGGGGAACCAGGGCCCTCCCCAATACATCATAAAGCTCAATAAAATGCTGCATGAAGTGGGGTTAGAGTGAATTTCCCAGTGGGTATAAAACAATATTTGCCTAAAACAGTGACCATCCTGAGAAGTCTCACTTCTGTCCAGTCCTGGACAGCTTCAAACAAGCCTGTCTGCTGAAAAAACACAGCTCTGATTGACTTATCTGCTTTCTCTAAAGAGCCACTATGTGTGTTAGGCTTCTTGGAGCCTTAAAGCTCAAGCTAGATTTATATTCAGAAACAATCAAAAAAAAAAAAAAAAACAAACCAAACAAACAACCTTAAATATGTGTACAATAGATAGGAAAGAATAGTATGAGAAATATCTTTATTTTACCATTTTCAAATGGCTATTTCACTACATAAGAGGAAGTTTTTATTTTTATTTTTTTGGGGTATATTGATATTCCAAATAAAATTTTAACTTTTGGTTCAAAATGAAATCTCTCTCTGTGTTTTCTTAATCATCTGTAACGTCCATTTTGTTCTCTGTGTTGCCACCAAGTCCAGTTATTGGAAAAGAGAAGTGGTTCTCCTGCTCTGAGACTAGAGCATGGTTACTCCAGCTCTCACTTCAGAAAGCTCCTGTTTTTGTGTACCACATAAAAGCACTCTGCTTTTTTTCCTTTGTGTTTTTGTGTGCACACCCATCTGTATGATGGGAGTGTATATCACACAGCTAATCAGTGCTTGAAAGTCCTGCTTCTACCTCTTTACATCTTGGAAATTCTAATCCCTGCATCCCTGGGAAGAAACGAAATCCTTGTCCATCATGATAGCAAACACAGCTTGTGTGCAAACACAGCAGCCCTCACCAGCAAGTCCAGCCAGAGCTGTTGTACAGCTCCCAGTGGCACTATCTGGCTCTAACATTTCTGCACCAGCTGTTTTCTGAATGATGAGTCCTTTGTTCCCTCAACATCATTTTTCCCCAGCCTTCTGCCTGCATCGCTACCCATACAGACAAACATCCATCCTAAATAGTGGGCACAGCCATCCCCTTTCTGCCCAACAAGATCATTCCATGGCTTGTTTTGCTCTTACTGTTTTGTAGCTAAGCCAGACCAGCCTGGAAAGGAAAATGACAGCTTTGTTGTGCTGCATACACAAATCGCTAAGGTGACTTGCATTTGCCTGCAGGACTAACCAAAGACTGAGGTAGGACCCAGAGCAATATTAATGTTTGATCTGCAGCATCTCTCTGCTGGAACCCCACCACTCTCCTCCCAGAAAGATTTCCAGCTCTACAACAGGTGGCATAAACTGGTAGGGAGAAATGAGTAAGGCAGACTGGGTAGCCTGTAATGGGTACACATGGGGCTGCGAGAGACTCTGGTGACCTTCCTGAGGACTGGTTTGGGAACCAGCCCAAGGAGCAGTCTGGAAGGAATCGAGAAGAAGAGGGAGTTGGATATACATACCAAGAAGTGCTGTCTACCATCTTCACTGTTAGCACGAGGAGAGTGGAAGAGCAAACACAGCAAAGCAGAGGGAGATTTCCAAGGTGGATGCAGCATGGCTGTTGGGAAGAACTCTTAACAATGACCAGGGAGAAAAAAAAAAAAATAGGATGTGGGCAGTATAGGATTGTTTCAAGCTTATGGCAGAAACTACATTACCTTGGCTCCACTACCCACCTCTCTATGCTTCTGACACCTACCTGGAGCCCTGGTTGGATTACAGCTGTATTTGAGGTAAGAGCAAAGGCGGAACATGGAAATTCTTTTATTGAGAGTCTGTGGAAAGCAAAGAGTCTACAGGTTTTGTGGACATACTACACACTCTGCCAATACCTTTGGCAAAACTGTGGGTGGGGAGGGCCAGCCTTTACACCCTAAGTAGAGGCTGTCATGACCTTATCCTGAGAGTCTCCATCAGAATCAGTTGTCCCACTGTGCCATGAAACGTGAGCTGCGACTCACCCAGAAAGATGATACCAGGATAAAAGAAATGGTGTCGCACTCATCTTTTACACCACATGGCCAGGAACATACCCATCAGCGTGTGGCTCTAGCAGTGCTTCTTGCCATTTTGGACAGAAGAAATGTTTTCTGCTCTGGAGCAGATGCCAGGCATGTGTAAAAAAAGCTGACATCATGCAGGGGCCCGGCCACAGTGAGGGGGCTGTAACTGCCACAATCCTGCTTGCTCCTCCAAGAGCATGGCAGAGCCTATCCTTCAGCTACGCTGTGTCCTTCCTGCATAGTTACTGCATCAAAGACAAAGCTGAAGTGTTTCACAAAGCTGGTCTGCTAAAGATGAGCCATGTGGCTCCTTGTGTCTTCTGCCTCTGATGCCTCTGACCATAGGAAGGGGAGCAGGTGAAGTCACAATAAAGGAACTTGGGAACATGTTATATAGAATAATTTAATTTTTGCTAGAAGAACCCTAAAGGTCACACATAAAGGATTTTTTTTTTTTTTGAGGGTGGGGGGAGGGGAGTGTCAGTATTTTTTGCTTTTAAATTTGGCTGGAATTTTTGGCTTGTAAATTTGACCATGATTTGGCCACTCAAAAGGATGCTGCTGGAACTGCTGAGGGTGTTTCAATCCTTTTTCCCCAGTATTCATCAGACAGACAGCTAACCAGAGTTCACAAAGACTTTGCTGTTCACCTCTTCTTTCTCACTAAAACTTTTCTTCCAGCATGGCTTTATCTATGTGAGATAAACTGAGCACATGCAGGCTGATGACTGTTCAGGGTGTCTGGCTGCAAGAGAGGTAAGATCACAGCTCTTTCGGGAAGTGATGCTTGCTTGGCAACAGTTTTTGTGTTGTGCAACAGAGACTAGGTCTAGGGAGATAAAAGCAGTTCAGGGCTGTTATCGCTTCAGAGGATTGTGTGTTTCATGAATGCAACCCTGTGCCATTTCACAGGTTAATTCATGACTGCTGACACCTGTGGAGTTTTGGGCTGAAGCACATTACGTCACTTCAAGCATAGCTCACATAACTGTTGCTTCAAGCAGAGCTTTTGCAAGCCCCAAGTAAACATCACCTTGTTTGCTCCTCTGGCAAGTGGAATGATGATGCAAGTGTGGGTCCTGGAGCCACGCACAAAATCTAGACAGAGTGTATCTGCAGGAGATGTGCTGTGTCTACCCTTCTACAGTCCTATCCCAGGGGGTCTCTAGCCTTTTCTGTGAGCAGTGACTCCCGCACAGAGTGACTCCTCCTGGGAGCCTGGAGAAGACTCAATCAGCCTTGGTCAGTGGGCTAGCCATGAGGTGAAGTCTAGGGTCTGCTCTTAGCAGGACTTCTGACCCCCAGCTTGCCCTGCACAGCTGGCCTTATGTTGTCAGAAGAGGACCTCAACTCACCCATGCAGAGTGGGTGAGGCTATTAGATGCAATTTGGGGGGGGGGGGGTCTGCTAATGCTGCTAGTACGTGGAGGATAGTGTAGATAGTCACGTTCTTCACAGGGCTTATTTAAAACAGAAAAAGAGGACACATACAGGCAGCTTGGATTCCCAGAAACGTCTGCTGCTTTTAGCTGATGGAGCATCCAAGAGGAAATTTGGAAAACTACAAAGACTCCAGTTTAAGGTCTTGGTTCTAGCCAAGTACCTCCATGAACTCCCAGTCCATTTTCCACCACTGTGGCCAGCTTCGCTGGAACAAAACCATCAGTTTGATAAGTCTTGAGGGGCAGAACTAGAATTCGTGTGAGTTAAGCATCTTTAAGTATAACTACAGCCAAGGAACAAACTCCAGAATATATCGTAGAATCATAAAATCAAAGAAAGCACTAGGTTGGAAGGCAGGTCATCTAGTCCAACCCCACTGCAGCAAGCAGGGACATGCCCATCTAGATCAGGTTGCTCAAAGCCCCATCAAGCCTGACCTCGAATGTCTTCAGTGATGGGATCTCCACCACTTCCCTGGGCAACCCATTCCATTGTTCCACCACCCTCATAGTAAATAATTTCTTCCTAATGTCCAAATTTGCTCCTGTGCCACATCTGTCTCTTCGGCTGAAATTTTCTCTGTTTGATCCTAGATTTGTTTGAATTAAAAGAGATGAAATTTGTTCCTTCAAGCAAAAGAAGAATGCAAGAAATGAGATGTGGCAGTTGGCCAGGATTGTCGTGTGCAGTGTCTTGTATGGATTTGGATAGAGATGCTGGGGATGCTTGGCTTGCTCATTCTGAGCAGATTGGGTAGAACCCCCTAGTAAACAGCTACCAAGGACTCACAGCCTTGGCACTGGGTTCTGGCTTTCTTGCAGCTGTAGGAAGATTCAATCTTTGCTAGACTGCTCATTCCTGCTGTCATAGGAGGTGATGGGCAACATGAGTTGGCTCTCCAGCATCCAGAGACTGCATGCGTCTTGCACTACCTTGACAAAATATGGCTGTTGTGCAACATTAAGATGTGGCCCCTCTCTGTGCAGTGGCAAGTGAGGCAAAAGGGTGTGCTTCAAGCAGAAGAAGTGAGTAATTTGTTGCAGTGAAGAAGGTGGCTGCTGTGTTAAAGCTGTGTACTGTCCCGGAGAGCTGCACAATCAGAGACATACCTGTCTCCAAGCATCACACAGAATCACAGAAATGTTCAGGTTGGAAAAGGATCACCAAGTCCAACCAATAACCCTACTCTACAAGCTGCACCCTAAACCATATCCTCATGCACATATCTAAACAACCTTTAAACACATTCAGGCTTGGTGACTCAACCACATCCAATGCCTGATCACTCTTCCCATGAAATTCTTTTTCCTAATGCCCAATCTAAACCTACCCAGACACAGCTGGAGGCCATTCTCTCCTGTTCTATTACCATTTACCTATGAGCAGAGACCAGCATCAACCTCTCCACAATATCCTTTTAGGTAACTGGAGACAGTGATGAATTTCCCCTCAGTCTCCTCTTTTCCAAATTAACCATCCCCAGCTCCCTCAGTCTCTCCTCATAAGATTTATTTTCCAGGCTCTTCACAGCTTCCTTGCCCTCCTCTGCACTCGCTCCAGCACCTCCACATCTCTCTTGTAGTGAGGTGCCCAAACCTGAACACAATACTCGCGGTATGGCCTCACTAGAGCAGAGTACAAGGGGATCACCTCCCTACTCCTGCTGGGTACAGCATTTCTAATCCAAGCCAGGATGCTATTGGCTTTCTTTGCCACCTGGGCACACTGCTTGCTCATATTCAGTTGCTTGTCAATTACAACTCCTATGTCCCTTTCTGCCAGATAGCTCTCCAGCCACACTGCCCCAAACCTGTAGCATTACTTGGGGTTGTTATGACCCAACTGCAGGACCTGGCAATTGTCCTTGTTGAAGCTCATCCCATTAATGTTGCCCCACGGACCACATCTATCCAAGTCCTTCTGCAGGGCCTCTCTACTCTTGTGCAGATTCTTGTTCTCACCTAACTTGGTGTCATCTGCAAACTTACTGATGACACAGTGTGTCTTCATCAAGATCATCAAGAAAGATGTTACACAACACCATAGGGAGGGTCTAATGAAGAAGCCATCAAAAAATGGGCAAGGAAAAGCTTCCTTTCCATTTCACCTCCCACAGCAGAGCAATGCTAATGAGCTAGAGGATCTTAAAGATGGAAGAGGAAATGGCTTCAAGTGTGCCAGGGGAGGTTCAGATTGAATATTAGCAAAAGTTTCTTTACTGAAAGAGTGGTCAGGCATTGGAACAGGCTGCCCAGGGAGGTGGTGAGGTCACCATCCCTGAAGGTGTTAAAAAACGTGCGGTCTTGGCATTTTGGGACACAGTTTAATGTGTGTGATGGTGCTGGGCTTATGTTTGGTTTTGATGATCTTAGAGGTCTTTTATAACCTTAATGGTTCTATAAAATAAAGCACTAAATTGCTGAAAAAAACCCCCAACTTCAAGTATAAAGCAGAAAACATATTTGGGTATTTGGGAGAAGGCAAACAAGTTGTCATCATTACCCAGACCAATCTTTCCTAGAAGCCTTTCTGAAAATGCAGATATGATAAATCTAACCATAAGTGCCCCAACAGGGACTGCTGGCACACTTTGCTCCTCCATGGGAAGAGGATTCCCATCTTTTAAAGGAGTGAGCTCCTGCTGTGCACCGCTTCAGTAAGTCCAAGCAGCACAAGGCTCTCTAGGAGATGCATAATTGCTCTCAACAGTGTGGAGTTCTTGCAATGTCCTTTTTTCATTCACTTTCTCATCTTCTTCTGTCTAAGACAGTGACAGTATGAAGCACTAGGAGCAGCCTATTCCAATGCCTGACCACCTCTTTGTTTCATTATTGCTTACTCCTTTTGTTGGCACGCTCCACTTAGATGCCTTTAAGGTGTTCCAAGAAGTAAGGTAATACTATCCACTAACTTTCATAATTATTTACAAGAGCTGCAATTGTGAAACTTCCAGTCCTGCATACTGTTTGGTTGAGCTACACCAAGTCACACTTCCGTGTTCCTACTGACATCCGCAGCGGTGTTCGTAAATAGTGCAAATGTAGTCCAAATAGTCCTTTTTTAACTTGTTAAGACTTTATACTGTTTGGTGACATATATTTTGCAGGTCTTATACTTCTGTAGAGAGAGGAATACTTAGGATAACAAAGTCAGATTAAGCTATAAAACTTTGACTTTAGAAAGCAGCGATCAAGAATCATAGAATCAACCAGGTTGGAAGACACCTCCAACATCATCCAGTCCAACCTATCACCCAGCCCTAGCCAGTCAACTAGACCATGGCACTAACTGCCTCATCCATCCTCACTTGACCACCTCCAGGGATGGTGACTCCACCATCTCCCTGGGCAGCCCATTCCAATGCCAATCACTCTCTCTGTGAAGAACTTCCTCCTAACATCCAGCTTATACGTCCCCCAGCACAACTTGAGACTCTGTCCCCTTGTTCTGTTGCTGGTTGCCTGGGAGAAGAGACTGACCCCCACCTGGCTACAACCTCCCTTCAGGTAATTGTAGACAGCAATGAGGTCACCCCTGAGCCTCCTCTTATCCAGGCTAAACAACCCCAGCTCCCTCAGCCTCTCCTCACAAGGCTGTGCTCCAGGTCCCTCACAGCTTAGTCACCCTTCTCTGGACATGTTCCAGCACCTCAACATCTCTCTTGAATTGAGTGACTCATCAGTTCTCTCTTTAAGTATCTTCCACAGTTGGAGCTTGAGATGAGTATGATCACAGTTATTACTAACTGGGAAGGCTTCCCCAGCCAACATAGAGCAAGACCTAAAAGAAAATATTTGGGTATTTGAACCAAAAGTAATGTCTCCACTGGTCATGTAAATGGCAGAATGGGAGCCGATATTTTCCTTAAAAAGAGAAATTTCACTATCAGGACTTATTTATGAATCCTGAACTCTGGAGTAACATTGCATCGGCACTTCTTAAACTTGTTTTCAAAGACCCAAAATGAAAATCTCAGTGGCATAGTTAGGGGGTAGCACAAGATTACAGGATTTGTGTGACTTACTCTTTAAGCATTGACCCCTCTTCAAACAAAATTCTTGCCACTCAGGACTTCATATTGCTGTCCTCACTTAGCCTGATAGCTCTCCATTTGGAGACCAGCTACAAGCATCTGGAGTAGCTATCAAAAGGGTTTTAATTTGCCTACGTTGATGTCATTTTGTACTCTGTCTCATGATACTTAGTTGCAAGATGAGCTAATACTTCCTCAGGCTCTGGACAAGGGTTGTTGTATGAGATCTTGAATATGCAAAGGGAAGGTTTTGGTTGCACATCAGAAGAAACTTCGTGACTGAAAGGGTTCTCAAAGAGTGGCACAGGCTTCCCAGGGAGGTGATCAAGTCGGAGGTGTTTCAAAGAGATGGAGATGTGGTGCTGAGGGACATGGGTTAGCACCAGGTTTGGTAGGCTTATGTAGTGGTTGCACCTGATGATCTGAAAGGTCTTTTCCAACCCAAATGATTCTATGTTATTCATGTGGAAAGTTAGCCCTGATGGAAGGAAACGTGGATATTCGGCAGGAACATGGCAGGGAGGAAGGGTGTTTTCTCTTACATATTCCTTTTCTTCTGTCACAAGTAAGCCTTTCTGAGGATTTCTGGAGGTAATTCGAAGCAAAGAAGAAAACAAGAAGGTTCCCTCAGGAGCATTGTGTTATGATGAACCAGTCCTGTGGAAGGTGTGGATGAGTTGTCATTCTGAGCATGCTTCCCCTGTACAGCTTGGCACTCTGGGATCCACAAGCAAAGCCTGCAGTTAGGTAATGTGCAAAAGATGGGAGAGGAAATACCTGGGCTAATGCCTGGCTGCTAAAAGCTGTGTAGCTTCCAGGCAAAAAAATACCTGTTTGACAACCCTCTCAGGCACATTGACAAGGGGGAAACCTTCCTTTCACTGACATCCCTGCTTTCTAGATAAGAGATCTGGGATGAGGTGGAAGCTAGGAAGTGACTGCAAATGAGTGGATAATGAATGTGTGTGCCAACACACTCCTCATCAGAGGGAGGTGGTTTTCTTCAACCACTCAGGTACATAGCCCTTACAAGGAGGACAACAGATACTTTGACAGGGGAAAGTATCTTTGTTTTCTCTTGCTATGGAGATTAAAAAATAAGAGCAATGGATACTGTGTGCTGAAGTTCTTCACTCTTCCTTCTCACTGTCTGCTGTGCAGTGTGGAGATGTGGGCTGAGAAGCACTGGGAATGGGTGATACCTGTGGATTTGTGTGGGTAAAAGCCCATAGGGCTTCCTTGCTTTCCTGTAGTCCCTTGGAATAAGGGCTAGGCATATGGTGATGGAGGGACCTGAGTTGGAGACCTGAAGGCTCTCTCCTTCAGAAAGCTCCCCATCTAAGCTGCAGATCTCCACAATTGCACCAATGCTCACAGGCAGTGCAGCCACAACCCTGCATCAGAAAAAACCTGCCATGGAACCAGCCTGCATGGAATGCCTGGCACCCACCCAGCCTTTTGCTGGATGAAGTTAGGCTGCAGTCCTGCTCTTTCATAGCAGTATGGTCAGTCACAGAATCATAGAATTGTGGGGGCTGGAAGGGACATCTGGAGATCATCTAGTCCAGTACCTGCGGAGTCACCCAGAGCAGGTTGCACTGGAACACATCCAGGGAGGCTTTGAAAGTCTCCAGAGAAAGAGACTCTACAACCTCCCTGGGCAGTCTGGTCCAGTGCTCTGTTGCCCTCATAGCAAAGCAATTTCTCCTCATGTTTAGATGGAACTTCCCGAGTTGAGATTTGTACCCATTGCCCCCTGTCCTATCACTGAGAAGAGACTGGCTTCATCCTCTTGCCTCCACCCTTTAGCTATTTATCAGCACTGATAATACCCCCTCTCAGTTTGCTCTTCTCCAGACTAACCAACCCCAGGTCTCTCAGCCTCTCCTCACAGGAAGAGTGCTCCAGACCCCCTATCATCCTCATGGCCATGCTATGAATACTGCAAAATGCAGAACAAATCCCAAAAGTAATTTGGATGCTCTGTGGGGCACCATGTGAAAGTAGAGACCCTGCTAAAAGCAGTTTGAATCTGGAAAGCGATAGCTGTGCTGTTTTGCTTTTCAATGAGTGAAAGCAAGACTCCTGAACTTGCTGATCAGTCTGCTTCACTTGGGAGTGAACTGTCAGTCCTTTGACTAAAAATGTACAGTCCTCGAATTAGGAGAAAGTCATCTTTCTCCTCCTGCCTGCAGACTTTTCTTGATGGAGTTCTCAGAAATTCTGCTGGAAAAAAAGGTTAACCGAACTGATTTTCCTCTTTAAATCCTCCTGCAGCAGGACAAGGTGATATAGCCACTAAATCCAAAGGAAGGGAAGTGAGTAAGTGCTGGCTCAGTGCTGCTTGCCCCATGGCTTCCCCCAGCACTTTTCACTTCCATTTTTTTTTAACACAGATTACATTCCTGCTGGATAGTTAAAGTTTGTTGCTTGCAAGAGCAGAGAGAGTTTGCAGTTGAATAGGTTGCTCAATGGCCTGAAAAAGGCAATGAAGCTGCTGAAGGATCTGGAGAACAGATCCCGTGAGGAGCAGCTGATGGAACCGGGGTTGTTTAGTCTGGAGAAAAGGAGGCTGAGGGGAGACCTCATTACTCCCTACAGCTCCTGAAAGGAGATTAGAGCCAGGTGGGTTCTTCTCCCAAGTAAGAAGGCACAGGAAGAGAGGAAATGACCTCAAGTTGCACCAGAGGAGGTTTAGACTGGGTATTAGAAGAAAAATTCCTTTACTGAAAGAGTGGTCAGGTATTGGAACAAGCTGTCCAGGGAGGTGGTGGAGTCACCATTCCTGGGGGTGTTAAAAAATGTGCAGACATGACACTTTGAGACATGGTTTAGCAGGCATGGCAGTGTTGGTTGGACTTGGTGATCTTAGAGATCTTTTCCAACCTTAATGATTCTATGATTCTGTGATCTGGTTTTCCTGTGTAAACGGCCACAGTTCACATTCTGTTCCCATGGGTGTATTTTGTATATAAAAGGGAATTACTGTGCTTGCAGAAGCTGTGAAGAAAACCAGCTTTGCTCACTCTCTTCAATTAGTAGCCTGGGGATTTGCCTGATGAGTAATGCCTTTTCTAATCGAGTCTGATATGAATCAAGCAGAGTGGGAGAGCAGCATTTCCCACACCTCTGTGAAAGCCTGGCTTGTCTTGCTCCTACTCTCACCCTGCTTGATCACACCTAGCAGTTCTGTGTTGCCTTTGGCAGGTTGGACTAATTGGAATTTCTCCTGGCCTCTGCCTCTGAGAGGCTGGATCACCCAGCAGGGCTCTGGTGGTGAGAAGAGTCCCTAGTGCCCCTCCCAGCATGCTTCCCCAGTAAGGAAAAGGGCAACATGACATGGATGTGAGCATTGGCTGCTTGCATGTAAGGGAGTGAACAAAATATTTCTCCAGAGATTAATATGGCTCTTCAATTTCTTTGGGAGCATGCAGAGCACCAGAGGGAAAACTGCAACCCAGGGAAATGGCATCAGCTTGGAGCTGACAGCATGGTGGAAACATTCACAGTTTATATGTTGGTGTGTCAGGTCCCTCTGTGACTTCTACATTTCAGGTGAACATCCTCACTTCCTCCTGTAGTCCCTCTCATCCTAGCTCCCTTCTCACTCCCTTTGTCCATTGCACCAAGCAAGTATCCAGAAGGATACTGCACACCCATGGTTAATGGGTCAGCCCAGTGATTCTCTTATCTGGTGTAGGAAACATTTCAGCTGTCATATACCTCTCATGCTTTTGGATTAGTTCTCAACACCTACAAAGTATAAACGAGTATAAGCTAGCCCCAGGCATTGCCCTGCATTAATGTGGTGTTTATGTGATTTGGGGGAGTGTATCATAGAGTAGGAGGTGCTCATGTAAGCTTCTAGTTTAGCAAGTCAGTTCAACCAGCTAAGAGTGTCAAAGCAATAGGCTTGATCACTAGGGCCAGCTGCTAAGCTAAGGGAGAAGGCAAGGCTGCCAAATACTTCCTTTGTGCTGTGTGAGCAAATCAGGCCAGTCAGTAACTTGCTGGGGAACTACCTGCCCGGAGCAAATTGGCAAAGATGACAGCATCCTCTTGAGAAGATTCAGAATCAATAAGGTTGGAAAAGATCTCATCAAGTCCAACTATCAATCCAACACCACCATGCCCACTAAACCATATCGCAAGGTGCCGCGTTTACACATTTTGTGAACACCTCCAGAGGTGGTGATTCAACCACCTCTCTAGGAAGCCTGTTCTTTTACTCTTTCAGTACAGAACTTTCCCCCTAATCTCCAATCGAAACCTCTCCTGGCAGAACTTGAGGCTATTTCCTCTTGTCCTATCACATACTATTAAGGAGAGGAGACCAACGCTCATCTGGCTACAAACTCCTTTCAGCGAGTTGTAGAGAGCAAGAAGGTCTTCCCTCAGTCTCCAAATTTCCAGACTAAACAACCCCAGT
Organism: Ramphastos sulfuratus; assembly: GCA_013399055.1. Classification (NCBI taxonomy): domain Eukaryota; kingdom Metazoa; phylum Chordata; class Aves; order Piciformes; family Ramphastidae; genus Ramphastos; species Ramphastos sulfuratus. The sequence continues at coordinate 88,572 of WBNM01037752.1, read as the reverse complement.
TCCCTCAGCTGCTCCTTACCAGACCTGTTCTCTAGACCCTTCACCAGCTTTGTTGCCCTTTTCTGGACCTGCTCTAGCACTTCAATGTCTCTCTTACGGTGAGACCCCCAAACTAACACTATATTCGAGACGCAGATGCACCAGTGCTGAGTACAGGGGCACGATCACTTCCCTGGTCCTGCTGGCCACACTATTGTTGATCCAGGCCAGGATGCTGATGGACTTCTTGGCCACCTGAACACACTGGTGGCTCATCTTCATCTGGCTATCCACCAGCACTCCCAGATTCTTTCCTGCCAGGCAGCTTTCAAGTCACTTTTCCCTCAGCCTGAGATGACAACATTGAAGGAAAAAGTTTCCCAGACCAGTTAGCTTCCATTCACTAGGAATTCAGTATTCCAGTGTCACCTGTCCATTTTAAAGTTTTTTCAATCAAACCTTCTTGATATTTCATAGATTAGTATTGCATACTGCTGTTAATACTGCCTCATGAAACTTTGTCCTTGAAGTAGGAACCCAGAAAGCCCAAAGGGACAAACCATCCCTTAGGAAATAGCAAAGACAAAAATGGGACTGATTCTCTAAGTATGTGACTGCTCCATCAGAGTCAAGACAGCTCCACCAGGACTGGAACAAATGTGGAGAAGAGCAGTGTGAAGAGCAAACAGAGGATCTAACTAGAACTTGGCCTTTCAGCGAACATAAGTTCATCTTGTAACATGGGGTCAACTGCCACAAATTGCTACCCAGCACTTTGCATCTCTTTCTATATCGCATCTTGCCTATTTTCTTCCCCTTTTCCTTCTGAAGCAGTGGGGAATTGCTAGCAGGGCTTTCCCGAGGAGGAGGAAAGGGGGTTTTTAGAGACATAGTAGGAAAACAAAAACCGACTTCAACAACGATTGTAAATGTGATTGAGGATGATGAGAGTAAAAAGCTCTTTGGAGAAAGTAGTCTGCAGAGGTGCTATGGGAACTTGACTCAAGTGCTGTGAAATTGTGCTATTTGCCAATCCTTTTATTCAGAACTTGGCTATTCCAGGCTAATGGGTTTGTAATTTCTTTCATTCTGCCTCAGAGAGAGGGAACCAGGCTGCTGTAATACCTGAGCTCTCTGTGAATGTTTTTTTTTTCCATTTAATTTGACTTATGGCGTGGGAGGACAAACTCTGGTGACAGAACCAGCAGTAAAGGTTTGATTTGAGAGTTAAAGTCACTGACAAAATAAATTACTATGCTAACATAAAATGTGGTAAGGGAGAATAAGAATTAATACATGATTGTGAGTAATGAGGAAAAAAAGAGCCAAGAAAGGAAGGGGAAGAGGAATTTGTTTCCCGCAGTTTGGGAAGAGCCCATACATTGTCCTGTTGGCAGAGGCGAGCAGTTATGCAATGATGTAAGGAATTTTAGCAGGATGAAATAATTTTTCTGAATCAAGAGAGTAATCTTGGATCTTTTCCTCCCCAGAAAGCACCAGCACAAGCATGGTACAGTGTTTGTAGAGGAGCATGAATGGCATGCATCATTGTTAGGCAAGACCAACCTCCTGAGAAGTTCAACACTTGATTTCTGCAGGTCTGTGCTTTGCCACCAGAAAAATGGTTCTGGAAAAAGGAGCAATGATTTTGAACTAGAACAGGGTAGATTTAGATTAGAGATTTGGAAAAAAAATCAGTACTATGAGGGTGGTGAAACACTGCAAGGGTTTGCACAAAGAAGTTATGGATGTCTCATGCCCAGAAGTGTTTGAGACCAGACTGGATGAGGCTTTGAGCAATCTGGTCTAGTGAGAAGTGTCCCTGCCCATGGCAACTAGATGATCTGTAAGGTCCCTTTCAATTCAAGCCATTCTATGAAAAACTGGCATAATCAAATTCCTTTGCTTCACCTCACAGTGGCAGGAGAACTTTCAGCATTTTATTTCCTTGTAATTCCCCTTTTCCTCTTTTCTGAGGAGTCTTTATAAAGCACAACTTGAGATGTTAATGCCAGAACAAAATAGATCAAATCAGTCATCTCTAATGAAGTGATTGAAGAAGGAATGAACATACACAGTCAAAGTGGAGTGGGTGCTCAGAGGTTTCAACAAGACAGACTCTTGTTTGAGAGCAGAAAACATTATTCTTCTTTCTTGTAATGGAAGTATTTATTTTCCATGAATCTGACATATGTATCATATCCATCAGCTACTGAAGTAAATATATCTTTTCTAATATCTTGACTGCTACATGGAATTTCAGCAACTATGCCGAAAAGGAAAAAGGCTGTATTATTGATCCAAAAATAGCTTAAAATGAGAGTCTTCAACCAACCAAAGAATCCTTATTTTAAGACATTGCTCAGTTACTGTTAAGACTGTAAAGATCTTGCGAATAGAGCAGGTCAAAGAATCACAGAACGGTTTGGATTGAAAGAGAAGTTAAAGATCATCTAGTTCTAAACCCTGCCATGGGCAGGGTCACCTTCCACTAGAAAAAGTTGTTCAAGACCTTTCAGCACTTCCAGCCTTGGAGCCTCCAGAGTCTCTCTGAGCAGCCTGTTCCAGTGCCTCACCACCTTCATGGGGAAGAATTTCTTCCTAATGCCTAATTTAAATCTAGCCTCTTCCAGTCTGAAGCCATTACCCCTCGTCCTGTCATTCCATGCCTTTGCCAAAAGTCCATCTCAAGCTCTTCTGTAGTCCCCTTCAAATACTGGAAATCTGCTCTAAGGCCTCACTTCTCTTCTCCAGACTAAACAACCCCAACTCTCTCAGCCTGTCTGCATAGCAGAGGTGCTCCAGCCCTCTGATCATCTTCATGGCCTTCTCTGGACCCTATCTAACAGCTCCATGTCCTTTTTGTGTTGGAAAAGTCACCACTAGAATTAAGTTTCTAGCATCAGTTATATCTGTGTATAGAACATGGCAAATTAGATCCCCCAAGAGTCTTCTTCAGGGATAAATCAATGTTTCTTATCCTTAATCCAGAGAAAAGGGGAAAAGGAGAAGGTCTGATTCCTAGGCTGGTCTACCAATCTGCCAATACTCCTAGCATATGAAGCATTGCAGCATACTGGTGCAGGACCTTAGTGGATAATCTGGGATGGTGGTAGCAGTGTCTTTTCCCCACTTTCAATCCATCCAGGCAGTACAGCCACAGCAATGCTACACAGAAGGAGCACACCAGCTCAGCCAGGCTCCAAAGTTCTGCCTCTACTTTCTTTGCTCTCAGTGCCAGGCTGTTGGAGCTCCAGTCAGCAGGGTCCTTTCAGACATAAGCATGTTCTGCCCAGAAAGCCTTGAAGCGGTGAAGGTGCTTCTTGAATGCTTGCATAACAAACCTCGATGTTAAATTAGCATTTGCAAGCCTCCCCTAAACTGCAGGGCTGATTGGGCTTTGCCACCAGACCATGAGGGCTTTAGCTGCCCATTGCCCAAAGCAGGCTATCTGTTCTCATGGTAGGTTCTTCTGATAGCGATGCAGCAGGTATGATTTGAATGCATTTAATCCTTTTGTCAGTGATAAGCCCTGACACAGCCTGAGTTCTTCTCTTAATTCCTAGTGGTAAGATTTTTCCCTTACAGTATCAAGCCACGAAAAGGGTTTATAGGAAATCCTGGCAAAATTAATTCCATTTATCCAAACACAGCAGCTATTCAGCATGGTAAAGAACAAACAAGGATCAGTGATTTGCTGCTGTTGAGTTACAGACAGCAACTCAACCATTAGCTATTTATGTGTCAGCTGATGTTTGAGTTTTTTTTGTCTTAGTGATCTCCAGCCTTTACCTTCATTCCTTCTATACATGTCCTGTGGAGAAGTGCAAATAATACGGAGGCAGTGATGGTTTTTAATACACTGCATTGACTTCCATTTGAAATGACTGAACACGATGGGACATCTTGTTCTGCACTGTCGAGTCATTTCAAAACTTTGTGATACATCACTCACAGAGCTTCTCCCTAGTCATGCAAACCACAGAGCATCTCCTTCTCGGGACATGAATAGGAAACTAATCCTGTTTTCAAACATGCACATGTATGCAATGACAATACAATTTTTCATTTCATGAGGTGTACAAAGCCCTTTCTTTTGGGGATTCTTTTCGCTACTCACAGTCCTATTGACATTCGCTGCAATGGAATCAAGTTTCTTGATCGTAGTCCTGGTTACTGGTAAAACAGAAACCCCCAACAATTTCAATGATGCTGGTTCTGCCATTCTAAGGAAAGTTATTCAGAAAATGTTGCTTAGAACCCAGAAGGTGGTTTGACCTTTTCAGGCTCCTCTGTTATATTTCAAACCATCCACAGAAGGAGTGAAGAATTTATGGAATCACCATAGAACGATGGGGGTTGGAAATGACCTCTAGAGATCATAGAATTGCCTAAATTGGAAAAGACCTTTAAGATCATTGTGTCCAATCATTAGCTTAACACTGACAAGCCCTTGACTAAACCATATCCCTAAGTACTATATTTACACAACTCTTAAATACCTCCAGGGATGGTGACTCCACCACTTCCCTGGGCAAGCTGTTCCAATGCCTGATAATCCTTTCAGTGAAGAAATTCTTGCTAATATCCAACCTAAACTTCCCTTGGTGCAACTTGAGGTCATTTCCTCTTGCCCTATTAATTGCTACTTGGTTGAAAAGGGCAAACTCTGCCACTTCCCCAACCCCACCCCGAACAACCTCCTTTTGGGTAGTTGTAGAGAGCAATGAGGTCTCTCCTTAGCTTCCTTTTCTCCAGAACCCAGTACTCAAGGTGTGGCCTTACCAGTGCTGAGTACAGGGGGGAAAATCACTTAACTGGAAGTCTTTCTCTTCACTGGATGCCAGAATCCCAGCATGGTGGGGATTGGAAGATCTGGAGATCATCTAGTCCAGACCCCTGTCAGAGCAGCGTCACCTAGAGCAGGTTGCACAGGAACAGGCAAGTTTTGAAAGTCTCCAGACACAGAGACTCCAAAATGTCTCTGAGCACCCTGGTCCAGTGCTCCAGCACTCTCAAGGTAAAGAAGCTTCTCCTTAAGTTTGAGTAAACACTCTGGTGGTCTAGTCTGTGCCTGTGCCTGTTGCCCACACACTGTTTCAAGGTTAGGCGTAGGGTAGTGGTAAGAGGAAAGAAGCACTGCAGTGGCTTGCAGGGCAAGGCTGTGCTCTGATGTTTCCATCACTGGAAGTATTGAAGAAGGTATGAGGATGATATGATATGAGAACAGAATCTAATATTATTTTAATGGTAATAGGTCTTTTCCTGGAGCAGAAGAAAACAGGCAAAATATTAGATTGCCTTTCAGGCCTGCACAGCTTCTCAGATTCTTATTGCAATACTCAATGAGTTTTCCTGGCCTTTTTTTCCAAGCTAGAGCTATACAAAGCATTTGTTAAGAAACATAAAACTCACGCTTACCAAGCTGTATGCTTGGTAATAAAGCTGCAGAGGTTCACTTTCTAGAAATGAACAGATAGGTATTATTACAGCCTCGATAATCTTAAAGGTCTTTTCCAACCAAAAGGATTTTATGATTCCAGAGGATCAGATACGACCAAAGAAATGTACTTAACTTGCAGAAAATGGCTAAAAGAAACCCTCGAGAAGCTACTAGGCAAAATAGCATTGAAAGCATAATCAATCTGTATGGCATACATTAAATCAACTGCAAGTTACAGCAGAAAAAAAGGAACCCTCTCAAATTCTGCAGTAGTCACCCTGGGCCAGTCAGTGGTGGATGGTGTCAGAATTTGTATGGATTTTTGATACTCTTAGTGTATTCTGTGCTAGGTATAAGATCTGGTGTCTTTTTTTTTTTTTTTTTTTTGTTTTTGACACAATGATGCCATCCTACTGAGGGTCAGCATGGAGATGAAGGATTAAACCACTGCCACGGCTTAAGGCAGGACTAGTGCTGAAGAATAGGTTCCAATAATAAATAACAGCAGTCTTTGTGCATCACTGAGAGGTTACTAAATTAAAATGTCATGCTTAACAAGTGAAGCTTGTTTACTCACTTAATTTCACAGGAAATTTTGGAGTTTTGCTATTGGATCTGCCTGAGTAGGAAGAAAACACCTGTGGGAAAAAAAAAAAAAAAAAAAAAAAAAAAAAAGAAGAAGCTGAAAGAAGCCTTATTGGAGTTGGGTTACTTGAACAAACTATGCTGAGCCACCTTGTTGTGTTTTGTGTCTGTGCTATAATTTGTACAAATACAGATCCCACCCTGTTGAAAGGGGTCAAATGCTGTGAAGAGAGAAAGAGGTACCAAAAAATTCAAGTTGTTCCAGTGGATTTCCCAAGCACATTCCATCACAGTTTGGACACCGAATAGAATCATAGAATCATTAAGGGTGGAAAAGACCTCTAAGATCATCAGGTCTAGCTGTCAATCCAACACCACCATGCCCATTAAAACATGTTCCAGAGTGCCATATCTACATTTGGGGTTTTTTGGGCACCTCTGATGATGGAGACTCCACCACCTTTGCAGAGCAACCTGTTACAATACCTGTGCAGAATTTTTTCCTGATATCCAATCTAAACCTTCCCTGGCCCAATTTGAAACCATTTCCTCTGGTTCTTTCACTATTTACCAGGAAGAGAAAACCTCACTACAACCACTTTTCTCCACTGTGGAAGCAGCTCACAGATTTGACCTATTCCCTTGTATATACCCCTCTGCGTTACAGAATCTTGGGTCCAAAGCCTCAGATAGTTTCCTGGATTTTATTTCTGTCACTATATGGACTTACTGGTTAAAATTTTTGCCAAGCTGATGTCGTGGTAAGCCTAAACAGGTCAAATTAGGTTTGTACATGTCCTGGCTCGCCCAGGCATGTTTTTCTGCTCTCCCTCCTTCTGTTTTGGGGAGAGCAACTGCGGGAAAAGGGACAAAGAACCTGGCGCCACTAAGTCTGGGGTCTGCCCAGCAACTGCAGTAAACAGGGTGCACACGGTTGCCTTATGCAAGGCCCGTGATCTGCCCAAAAAAGGGTAAAGCAAGCCTATGGCTTCACCCAATATGGCCAAATCTTGGCTAACTGCCATGTGATTGGCTATCTTGTGTCCAAAGGCCCATTAATCTTCGGGCTGTATTGGATAAAAGGAGCAGGGAACACAGGGTGCGTGCCTTTTGCCATTACAAGGTGTGTCTGCTTGCATCCGTGCCTGCTGCCTCCACGCATTCGGCCTGCATAGCCGGCGTGACACCGTGCCCAGACTGCACATCCCAAGACATCCTGCCTGCACCTGAAAGCCTTCTGCCCAGACGGAGGCCCTGGAGATGACACAGATCGTCCAGAAAGCCAGGAACAGGTCAGAGATCGTCTGTCTCCTTTCTCCAGTGCCCAGAAGCCTGGGGAAACTCTAAAGCCTCTGACGGCTACCGACAGCAACCCCGCCACGAGCCTTGGGTACTGTCAGATAATACCTTTTTTGAGTAAATACCAAAGCCTCTTGTAATTATTAATTGCCTTCTGCCATAAGCAGAAAGTTGCTCCTTGTGTCCATCTAGTGAGCAAGCGGCGTACTGGCCGCAAGCGGTATACTGACCGCAAAACCTTCTCTTCCAGTTTAAATCGAGTTCGGTTAATGTATATATTTAATAGTTATTTCCAGATCCTGTTATAACCTGTATATAGTTTCCATAACGTTGCAAAGAGCCTGTTATTATTATTAAATGGTGGTCGGGGTGGTGCGAGTTCCGAATATTTAATATTAATAAACTATATATATTAATATTTTAAAAATATCATCTTGCAGTAATTAATTACCCCTTCCGCAGCAGCTGAGAACAAATACAATGCCCAGAAACGTTCAGGAAAAAATGATCATTCTGAAAGTGAGTTGCAGGGGGAGGTTCTCATGAAATGCTACAGCTCCCTATCAACAGCAGCACCCATGGCCCTCCTACAAACGCTCTCAGGCTTCAAGGATATCTCAGCACTTTCTCCTTCTTTTCCCACTACTTTGTTGCTGAAATACATTTTTCTTCATACTGGTCTGTTAGATCACGCTTTCTTCTTGTCAAATGTTGTTTGGCAATACCTTATTTGAGGAGGCAGTGCGAGGAAATGTGCAGATTGCAAAGTAGTTCCAATGAAAATTAGTTACTGCAAGAAAAAAACCTCCAAACAAACCAGCAAGTACAAAAAGATTAACTCAATTAAGACATAAATATGAGTCTGACCAGAATGCTTTATGTGCAGCAGTATATAGAAATCTTTGAAGATTAATGGCTTGCAAGCAGCAGGAGATTAAAATATGCACCACACAGGGACACACAAAGTCAGTGGGAGTCATGTCTGGATGTCAATAGCTAAGGCTGCTCAACACTAGAAACTGCCTTAGCTGAACTGTCATTTCTCACCCTGCATTTAAAATGATCTATACCAAACCGTTGAAGGTTGAGGAGGACAGATTTAGACTGGATATTAGAAATAAATTCTTTACAGTGGGTGGTGAGACACTGGAACAGGTTGCCGAAGGAGGTCATGGATGCTCCATCTCCAGAGGTGTTCAACACCAGGTCGGATGAGGCCTTGAGCAGCCTGGTCTAGTGGAAGGTGTCCCTGTCCATGGAAGGGGGGTTGGAACTGGATGATCTTTAGAGTCCTTTCAACTCAAACCATTCTATGAATTGATGAATTATGCTGAGAACACATGGAAATATATGCAGGTTTTTTGGTCATAACTCAGATATGCCTCTATATAAAATAAAATATCCAAGTTTGGTTGGTTGGTTGGTTGGTGTGGGATTTGTTTTTGTGTTTGGCTTTTGTTTGTCTGTTTAATTTATCGGTGGGTAAATTTCTAAAGGCCAGTCATGCCCAAGGAAAAGCTTGCCCAAGGCTCTGCACAGAGGCTGGCTGATAAGAGGAGGGGCCAGGAGCTGCTTTGGATATTTCCAGATTTCATGTGATTTTTGTGGATGTAAAATGAAATGTGAATAAGGTAACATACCCATAACGAGCTAGCTGCAAGGACTGGTTTAGTGGTCAAACACAAGGTCATAAGCTTCTATTAGCCACTGAGGCTCTGCTGGCACAATTAACCATTTTTCATTTCATGGAATTTTAATTTACCATATGCAGACAGATAACTTCAAACAAGACATTTCAGTGCAATAAATAAAGCTTGTTCTATATTATAGGTGATCAATTCTAGGTGCTGCACAGATTTAATGCTAAAACCTTTTGAGGTTTTAGATCATTGCTTCCTCCAAGATCATATCAGTGCTGCCACATTTCATCATGAGCATATTTTATAGCAGTTATTAAACATCTCGTGTTGGGAGGATGGAGGGACACCGGAGGAACATGTTGTTATGAGACAACAATACTGTATCAGTCATTGTGAGATGACTGGTCTAGGCACAAATAAGAAGTGCCAGATGTGTCCTGCATCACAAATTCATTCTAATAAAACCCATCATTGTGCATACAGACTGAGTGCTTTAAGCGGATTTTGCTCATAGCTGCTGTTCCTTGCTCCAGCAGCTCTTGTACCTGGGTCTTAACCCTGCAACAGGGAAATGTCTCTCCTTTGTGTAAAAGCCCCCTCTGCTGGGCCAGCCTGACGTGTAAGAAATGCATGCAACTAGATCATCCTTTCCCCCCTCAAAAATAGACAAGTAGGTGAAACAATTCTCCATCAGCTGCCTCTGATGGGATCCCTTCTCCTGACCAATATGAGCCAAAGAAGTTACCAGCTGTTCTGAAATGCAGCACGCTTCGATGAACGGGTGCCTTACCTATCCCATTTACAAAGTGAGCTAAAGGCCTTTTCTCCAAATTTCGGAGGCCTCCCAAGTTTCAAGTTGTTCCTGATGTCCTGCTGCATGTCAAGGAGGTTCTGTCCCAGCTTTATTAGTGCTTCACGAGGATGTATACTCTGGTATTGTAAGGACTCAGGTACAGTGGGATCCTGAAAGACATCAGTAAAGAGCACTCTTACCAGGTCATCTTCTCCGGAAATGAAGATCCCATCCCTCTGAGACAAAAGAGAAGGCACTATCTGCTTTACTGCTGTTGCCTACTGATCTCAGGTGGAACCCAGGTGGAAATCAGCAGATCAAAAAACCCACTTCAAAGTGTACGTTTAAAGACCACTGACACTTTGGCCCCAAAACCTTCACAAGCCCTGCTCAGCAGTGCTAGCTAACATAACACTTCCCAAATTCCAGCTTTAAATTCCTTGAAATGGGAGACAAAAGGAAAATCAGACACACGAGGAGATGAGCAAAGCTTTCACAACTCAGCCCCTTGTTCTCCAAAGCTGGAAGTCTGAAACCATGCAGCTACCTCTACCCTTTTGTCTTCTCCTCAGCCCTGTGTACTCTGCAAATCTGGCTCATAGTGAATGGGTATCAAGAAGATGGGGCCAGTCCCTTTTCACTGGTGCCAAGAGATGGGAAAAGGGGCAACAGCTACAAACTGGAGCACAGGAAGTTCCATCCGAACATGGGGAGAAACTTCTTTGCTGTGAGGATGACAGAGCACTGTACCAGGGTGCCCAGAGAGATTGTGGAACCTTCCTCTCTGGAGGCTTTCAAAACCCACCCAGACATTGTTGTCCTGTGTGGCCTAACCTAGGTGATCCCACATTAGAAGAGGGGTTGAACTAGATGATCTCCAGAGGTCCCTTCCAACCCTTACCATTCTATGATTCTGTGATTCATTCCCTCCAAGCAATTCCTTGCTTGGACCGAGGCTGTGTCAAAGGCATCTCGTCCCAAGTTGTTATTTCAGTTCAGCCACGTGGAAATAGCTCTTTTTTTTCCTTCTGAGCTTTCACCTACTTGAATTTTAAACCTCATAGCTACGGCTCTGTGTCATTTTTGATCAATTTAAATTCTGTCTTTCATACACAACTGGAACTGGAACATAATGCATCCTCTGATGTAAGAGTCTCTTCCATCTGCAGAATATTTGAGCCCAATGGTAATTTCCTCAAATGTAGTTTCTTGCTCTTCCACTGCCAAATGAAGTAATTTTGTTCTGTAAAGCTTTAGTTGTAAACACCACCCCGCAAGCATCTATGCAACTGTTTAATTTACCAGTTATTTCAATAAGTACATGTATAATTATCTAGCAAGTCAGCTTGTAAACAAACACTTAATGTTCCAGGCTGAGCCTTGCTCAGCTATTATTGGTCATGCCTGGGACTGGTTCCAGCCTTTGGCTGAGAGAGGAAAAATAATTTTGTAGCTTCTATATGTTTCTGCTTCACTGAATGTTTTTGTGTTACAGTTTGAATTTAACTCTTCTCATAGAATCATTAAGGTTGGAAAAGACCTCTAAGATCATTGAGTCCAACCTTCTACCTGACACCTCCATGACCACTAGACCATTCTCAGATATTTCTCCCAATCAACTTTTTTTTTTCTTTTTTACATCAGAGAACAGACAAAACCAGACATAAAACTAGCTGCCAAAATTCACCCCAAAAATTTAATTCCTGGTAAATGTATTTCTGCAATAGCCACCTTCGGGCACACACCCTCAGCCAACAGTGAGGACTCTCGCTGACAGTGCTGAGGTGAAAATCTTTATAGTTAAATCACAGTGTTTAACCCATCCTCTTTCAGAGAGAATGGGAAGGCTTGTTAACAGATCTCTAAATCCTCCTGAAAAGACTAATCGAGTCATCCAGGTATATATATTATTACTTAATATATATGTTTTTAAAACATGGTGAATAACCAAATCTATGTTTACTATTATGTTGCGGAATGCAGATTGGACTCCATGTTTCTCTGTATCTTAGGGCATATATATTAGATCTCCAGTACCTACCAGCATTATATTTCAGTGTAGCTTTTATTTTACTGGGTCAGGTTAAACAGTTCCTGTATTCCTGATTCTATCAAGTGGTGGGCAAAACAGATGAAGCCATCTCTCCTTGTTAGCACACTACAGAACTTGCCTTCTCACTTATCTGAAGTGACAGCCCCTCTGGGTGTATGCTTGTTGCTCTGCTTTTTAATTTAAATGCTACAGCTTCTTTAAATATGCTTACTTTTGAATGGAGGACCAAACAATGGCTGTTATATACTAATTTAATCTGTATAAGACCTCCCATCTGAAGGTTTTATTTGATAAAATGAATGGAGATGTTAGCACTGAGTGCAAATGCCCAAAACCAAACCCCAGCAGACAACCCTCTTACAAATAAAAACTACATGACATGCCTCCAACGGAGTATAAAGCCCAATTTCCTGGCCTCTCTGCAAGATATTCACACTGAAATCTTGACAGACACTGAGCCCCTTGGCAATCTGAAGCGCTCATTTTGTCATAGTTAGAGTTAACTCCTAGATGACCATGAACAGATTATCTGTTTTGCAGCTCAGTGGGGTGCTGCTTCCTCAAAAAAGCCTTTGGCCACCACTCAGACCCCAGCATTTGCATTAGTTGCCATGCTGCCTCTTGCACTTGACAAAGGCTCTTCATATCTCCCAATTATACATGGTATGTATTTTCTGTTTTCACTTTTCCCAATTTCCTATTAGACCATAGTGTTAAGAACTGGCTGCGGTCAAACAGCTTTTGCATTTTCTCAAATATGTGTCAAATTGTCCCAAAGTGTCCCCAAAAGCTTTGATATGAATTTTGGGAGAAACGCTACAGAGGTTTTTAAATGGCATGAATGAGTCCCCATCTCTTTGTTCAATGGCACTGCCAGGCACAGCAGAGGCTGGGCTTGCAGTGGCACCTGATTTTACAGTTTCAGAGGAACAGTGACTTTCCTGGCTTTGCCACCTGAATTCATGTTTTTTTATGTGCTTGTTGTCAGTACCAGGAATTCTTACAGCTTGGGAAAAATGAAAGACAAGGGAGGAAACATTGTGTCATGTGTAAAGCCAATGTGAAACTCACCTGAGATGCCACTACCTTTACAGTGATCCATCTGGCTACTGCCTGATAGCAATGTTTCTCATGCTTGAGCTGTGTTCTAGATGCAGAAATTAGAGCAGTGACTCAGGAATCAGAAACTGGATCTAGAAGAGAAAGAGACGACCTTTTGATGCCAGTGGTATATAATTAATTTCTCTTCTGATTCACCAAGCTCATGGAAAACCACATGCTAGAAGACAGTCCCTTGTTGAACAGTCCAAAATCACAGAAATACAGAACGGTGGGGGCTGAAAGGGACCTCTGGAAATCATCTAGTCCAACCCCTTTGCTAAAGTAGGATCACCTAGAGTATGTTGCCCAGCATCACATCCATGCGGGTTTTAAAATTCTCCGGAGAAGGAGACTCCACCACCTCTCTGGGCAGCCTGTTCCAGTGCTCCAGCACTCTCAAAGAAGTTTTTCCTTAAGTTCAAGTGAAAGCCCTGTGTTCCTGTTTATGCACATTGCCCTCTGTCCTATCACTGGCCAGCACTTAAACGAGCCTGGCCCCGTCCTCTTGACCTCTACCCCTTAGATATTTATAAGCGTTAGAAAAATCCCATTGATAAGTCACCAACAAGCTGTGATCCTGCCATGCCTCACTTGTCAACTCCCTTGAGCTTCCTCAGATGCACTTCCAGGAGATGGAAAAGGAAAAAAAAAAGTCTGGAGGATCACACTCAGATTCAGTGAGTTGCTGCTGAATGACTCTATACCTATGCTCTCTGGCACATGTGCCACTTTCATGGCCCAGCACCATACTGCCCCAATGATCTATGCAGGGTGGAGGCTGCCACAGCTGCCTTCTCTCCTATCCACTTTGGTTTCCATCACTTAGAAACCAGGGTGCCAGCAGTACAGATATGTGCAGATCTAATTGAGCGATGACAAGAGATTTGGTCAAGGCAAGCAGAAGACCTAGGTGCTGGAAAGTAATTCTGGTTTGGACACAAACCTTAGCATGCTGAGTGGCTTTTTTTCTACTGTATGTATTTATGGAAGCTCAATCAACCCAAACAGAAACCACTGAAAGCAATGAAAATGCACCAAACAGCAAGCATTTTGAAAGCATTTGGCATTTTTACTATAGGTGTGAGATCATTGAAGACAAGGAAAGGACAGAGGAGAGTTAATGCTGATATGATCCATGAGGGTGCTATTGAGCCACAGGCACATTTTAGAAGCCACTGAGGTTTAGTTAATGTAGCCACAAAGAGCATGTTGCGTAGGTGGGTGTTAGTGCATTCCTGCACTCACAAAACTAATTTGCTCTCTCCCTGCCTCAGGTGCCCTCTTCATAAATACAAACAATGTTTCTCTCCAGCCAGGATTCATTAACATCAGCAAAGCACTTCAGAGTTTGGATGGAAGTGCGTTCGGTATAAATACAAACCAATAATGCTGCACGCTGAGCTACCTTTCCTTTAAGAACTGTAGCTGGAATACATTTAGTGGAGTAGAAAGGTTCCTGGGGGAATCTCTATGCTTCCAGAAATTTCAATAGGGCTCAGATAACAAAGGCTGTGAGCTGGCTCTGCTCCATTTATGTAAACTCTGCTGCATTAATTTTGGTCTCACTTTAATCAGACAAGCTATCAGGTTTTTCCAAGACATCACTAGACATGTAACCCAAAATTTTCCTTTCTTAACATTAACACTAGCGGTCCCCTTTTATTTCCAGAACCTCTTTACCAAAGCATGCTAAAGAAAACGGCATTAGTAAATTTAAAAGGGATTTTAGACACCTCAGAATATCAATTGGCATTTTAATATTTCAACTTTGATTAGCACCTTCATATGTTCAAAGTGACATGCACAAATTACCCAGCTGCCCAGGCTTCTCCTGCTCCATTGCACTGGCTAGCTCAATGCTCACCTGTGTGGCTCTGTGACCCCACATTAAGAGGAAGGTGGATGTTATGACCCTGTATATGCTGGCTAGCTGCCTCAAGCCCACTCAACCACCAATGGTATTCCATCAAGCCAAAGACCACCATTTCTAGCAAGCTTGTCCATGAGCAGCACTTACCAGAAGCTGTCCCTTCCAGGTCTGCAAAGCAGCAATGTAGTCTTGTTTGCTGGACGAAGCAAGACAGCAGCTTACAGGACCTGCTAAATAACCTTAGAGGCTCCTTTGTCCCCTGATACAAGGAGAAGGCCACAGCTTGTCACTGAAAGACCATGAAACGTGGTCCCAGAAAAAGGGCAAATCCTCATCCAAGCCTCAGATTCAGCAAGCAGAGCAGGATGGGGCTGTGTTCTCCCCACTTAACAGGTGAGGATGCTCCTGAGACCTCAAATGCAAGGCATCTCCATGTATTACAAATACTGGAGGAGCTCCAGGACACCACTGTGGGATGGCCAACCCCTGAATCTGCAGCAGAGAACTATTCAAAATTCAGACCCTCCAAGACCACACACAAGCTCCCCAAGGCTGCGCTACTTTTACATACCACTAAACAGCAAGCTGCTTCTAATGCAATATACAGCTTTAAACAGGCTAAGCCAGACAAAGCTCAAATATCCCCTCCTTTCCTCTGGGGAGAGGATTAGAACAAGAGTTTCTCCTTTCTCTCAACAAACTGAAGACTTTGGGCAGCTAAAGGGGTTAATGTGCATGGCTGAACCACAGGGAACATCCACATGGGAAAAGGGAAGCAAAAGGCTTTTAGCCTAAATCTCAGCAAAGGAGATTTACCCTGTCAATGAAAACTTTGATGAGTGTGCTCCACTGTCTTTCCTCACACACACCCCCATTTCACTGCTAACTGGGCCACATTTTCACAGAATCATAGAACACCAGGCTGGAAGGGACCTCAAAGATCATCTGGTCCAACTTTTCTTGGGAAAAACCCAGTCTAGACAGTGGCAGAATAGCACTGGTGAAATGTGGAAGATCACACTTTGACTTTTGGTTTTGGAAGTATTACATAAAATACATACTGATCTCTTGTTGGATCTCTATCTTAAATATACATGCAGAGCTACAGAGAACTTATTTTCTTTCTTTTAAATAGAAATTGTTTAAATAACTGAAATGATAGTCCATCAAGATGAAGGGCCAAATTGTCTTTGATTTTTATAGAATCAAGTTCTTCACTGTGAGGGTGGTGAGGGACTGGAATGGGTTGTCCCAGAGGAGCTGTAGATGTCTCATCCATGGAAGTGCTTAAGACCAGGCTGGATGAGGCTTTGAGCAATCTGGTCTACTGGGAGGTGTCCCTGCCTATGACAGGAGGGGTGGAACTGTATGATCTTTAAGGTTCCTTCCAACTCAAGACATTCTATGAAATCTATGAAAGCCTTCACAGGGTATTTATTAATCCATGATAAATGTGAATGTCTTAATGATGGAGATCAGCTAAAGTAAGAACAGCTTACATTGGATCTCTAAAGACTTGTTTAATATGGGTCTGCAGATCCCTGGTTTCTGTGCTCTCATGTTAGAGCACTGTGGTGCTTCACCTACCTCTTGCTTTAATCTTGTGGTAGTGCAGAACTGTGGGATCTCAGGGTGCGGGCTTGTCAATGTTTGTGTTTTTTAATTAAATCTAAATAAACTTTAACCATGTTGCGATCTAACAATGCCTAACAAAGGCATTTATATGTCCTTACTCATAAACAACTGAAGCTGCACCAAATCCAGATCTTCAAATCTAATTCTGAAGGATTCCAGGTGCAGTTTCAGGTATAGAATCACAGAAACATAGAATGGTAAAGTTGGAAGGGACCTCAAAGATCATCTAGTTCCACCTCCCACTAGTACAGGTCACTCAAGGCCTCGTCCAACCTGGCCTTGAACACCTCCAGGGAGGGAGCAGCCACAACCTCCCTGGGCAACCTGTGCCAGTGTCTCACCACCCTCACTGGAAAGAACTTCTTCCTAACATCCAGTTTAAATTTCCCCTCTTCCAGTTTAAACCCATTGCCCCTTTTCCTGTCATTGCAAGACCTTGTTAATAATCCCTCCCTACCCTTTCAGATACTGGAAGGCTACTATAAAAGCCTCGAAGTCTCCTTGAAGCCTTCTCTTCTCCAGGCTGCAGAGCCCCAACTATCTCAGCCTGTCCTCATAGGAGAGCTGCTCCAGCCCTCTATTATCGTCGTGGCCCTCCTCTGGACCCGCTCCAACACTTCAATGTCCCTCCTGTGCTGAAACACATGTGTATGACTCAGCCTTCATGACCTGGGATGCAGAGCAGATGCCAAACTCAAGTGCACTTTTTCTGTGTACCAACATACAGCACCTAAAACAGCCTGCACACATTGCAGATTCAGTGACGTGGTGCCACAGAGGGACCAAATTGCGTTCCTTGGTCCATCTCCAGAACTAATGCTATGTGAGTTGCAAAAACCTCTCTTGAACAGGTATTCTTAAAAAAAAAAAACCTACCCAAATGTGCACCCAACTGAAGGATTTTAAGTGTTTTTTTGTTTATTAAAATAAAAATCATTACCTATGCAAGCAGTTTATTATCCCTACTGTATCTTTTTTCCCAAACTAGAAGGGCAGAATTCAGTAGAAAATCCAAGAACTAAAGAGTCTTAGAATCATCTCAGTTGGAAAAGACCTTTAAGAGCATCACATCCAACTGTCAAACCAACACCATCATGTGCCACACGTACACATTTTCTGAATACGCCAAGGGGTGGTTGCTCCACCACATCCCTGGGAAGCCTGTTCCAATGCCTGACCACTCTTTCAGTAAAGAAATTTTTCTTCTAATATCCAATCTAAAACTGCCCTGGTGGAACTTGAGGCCATTTCCTCCTCTTGTATAACTTGTTATTAGGGAGAAGAGATAGACCCCTACATCCCTCCAGCCTGTTTTCAGGGAGTTGTAGAGAGTGAGGTCTCCCCTCATCCTCCTTTTTTCTAGACTAAACAACTCCAGTTCCCTCAGCTGGTCCTCACCAGAACTGTTCTCCAGACCCTTCACCAGCTTTACCGCCCTTCTCTGGACCCACTGCAACACCTCAATCTCTTCCTTCTAGTGAGGGGCCCAAAACTGATCTGGAAGTTGTCTCATTGTCTCTTGCCTGTCGCAGAGCTACATTGTTGTACTCATGTTCTGATTCACTCTTCGCTTTTTCATTTCTTGACAATGACTTTGTCCAATATATAAACAAGCTGGATGGCTGTTTAGAAAAGCAAAATTAAATACCCAGATTTTGTTTTCCTCTCTTCCCATTCTATCTTCTCAATACAAGAAAACCCCCTCAGCTCAAGGCTTTGAGCACCACCCATTCTGGCAGTGCAAGGTTGAATACCTACATATACTTCTCCAAGGCTGAGGATTGAGCCCTTCCTAGGTCCGTGTCTTCCATGGTTCAGCATGACATTGACCATAAGAGATGGGATGAGTGACAAATGAAGGCTGACAGCAGCACTGCTCAGTCACTGTGCTGAGGGCTGCATACTGGCTTCAGCAGGATGCTCAACCACTACCATGTGGAGGGCCTTAGGAGATGAGTTTCCCTGCTGAACCAAGCTCAGTTCTTACACGGTCTCAGATGTAATACTAGAAAGTATTGGCTTGTCAGCCCTCACCTTGCCCAAAGCATTTTGTGCCTCATGCTTTCCTTCAGGACATTCCTTGCTCCTCATCGCTGGTGGGAGGTGCAGCCTCATCACTTCAAGAGACTCTTTACCAGACACCATGGGGTGATCTAGAGGAAAGAAATGAAAAATTGATTTTTGTAGCTCAAAAGCAAGTCTGTCCAACTAAAGCCTAGCAGCAGATTTGCCTACTAGAGAATGCAAGAGCTATCAGTTGCAAATATACATGCAATGTGACACTATGCTCATCGGAGTTTTGCTTCCAGTATCCTCTTTTCAGTTGCCACAGATCTTTGGAAAGCAGGAAAGAGGCATGGGGCAGACTTCAGCTACCATAATTGTATAATGGCTCCAAATCTGGTCAACACATTTAGAAAAGGTCTAAATCAGCACAAGGAAACTCAGCTTACCTCTGGCTGCACTGCACAGAATCACAAAATGGTGGAGGTTGGAAGGGACCTCTGGAGACCATCTAGGCCAACTCCTCTGCTAAAGCAGGATTACCTACATTAGGTTGCCCAGGATCACACAGAAAAGAAATAACTTTTATTATATTGGCGGCTTCAAAATAATTTCCCTTCCTATTCACCAAGCTCATAGAAAAACAACCTGCCAGAAGAGAGTCTCTACCACTCTCTTGTTGAACAGTCACAGAAACCCAGAGTTACAGAATGCTTGGAGCTGAAAAGGACCTCTGGAGATCATGTCATCCAACCCCTCTGCTAAAGTAGGATCATCTAGGGCAGGCTGCACAGGAACATGTTCAGGTGAGTCTTGAAACTCCCCAGAGAAGGAGAGTCCACAACAGAATCACAGAATCACTGAGGCTGGAAAAGACCTCTGAGATCATCTAGTCCAGCCTATAACCCAACACCATGACATCAGCTAAACCATGCCACCGACTGCCACATCCAATACTTTCTTAAAGATCTCCAGGGATGGTGACTCCACCACCTCCCTGGGCAGTCCATTCCAGTGCTTAATCACCCTTTCCATGAAAGAATGCTTCCTAATATCCACCTTAAACCTCCCCTGGCACAGCTTCAGACCATGCCCTCTTGTCCTTTCATTAGTTGCCTCTCTGGGAAGCCTGTACCAGTGCCTCAGCATCCTCAAATTAAAGAATCTCTTCCTGAAGTTCAAGTGAAACCTTCTCTGTTCCTCTTTGTACCCATTGCATCTTGTCCTGTGACTGGGCACGAGTGAAAAGAGCTCGGCCCCATCCTCATGACCTCCAAATGTGGTTAATTGTTCTTACAAGAGCTTCATATCCATTATTCAGTGAGATCTAAAATTTATCTATTTAATTTTCACTATCTGCAATTATTCCCCAGGGTGCTATCAACAGTGAGTCAGCAGGCCCAGATTTAATTATCAGGTTTGACTGTAAGATGATGATGTTTATTGATATCACTATCAGACAGATAGTGAAATGAAGCAGATGTTAATCTGAGGTTAAGCTCCAGAAGGCGCCTAGCAGTCTGACCAAAGGGACTGATGTTCATCAGATAATCAAAGAGGAGACTTCCCTCCCTTCCTCTGGAGGCCTGCACAGAGCTCACAGAATTACTGCCTTGTGTTGCAGATTCCAAGCCAGGCTAGATGAGGCTCTGGACAGCCTGATCTAGGGTAGGGTGTCCCTGCCCATGGCAGGGAGGGTGGAACTAGATGATCCTTGTGATCCCTTCCAACCCTGACTGATTCTATTATTCCTCTCACACCAGTTCCAACCTGTCCAACACGTGGCTTCCCTCTTAAAGCAGAGTTTTCAGCCAGTTCTAGCAAACTGTTAACCTAATATCCTATTTTGCTTACATAGGAACTTTACAGTTGGTTTGGGTTTTTTTTGCCTGCTACATCCTAAAAGGTGATACCAGAAAAGTCAGAAGCAGAAGCAAAGTTGTCACAAAGCTGCTGTGGAGTCAGGGTTGTGAGCAGAAAGCCTGTCACTGTTCCTATCACCTAAAGGATATCCACAGCAAAGAAAAATGCTGCTCTCTGGCTCAAAAGACACAACATAAAGGAAAAGGACCTTCAGTGGGGTGAGGGTGGATGGCCAAATAGCAGCAGCTTTCTACGCTTCTTAGGAATCACATTCTAGTGTTGAGAGCAATGATGTGAAAGACATACAAAAAGTATGCTGGCAGCTGACACCCACTGAAATATACTTATGTTAAACATATGAAAGTTTAATTTTGGAACCTGCAACAGGACTAGTCAGCTGGTGCAAATGATCATTCAAATGGGTAATTTTCATAGCTACTTTGTGGTACGCTTTTGTCCTAACAAGAAAGTGTTTTCCATGGAAAATGAGTAGAAAGAAATCCCATGGTCTATTTTGTATATAAACACTAGTGCTTCAGCAACACCATATATTTTATTTTTATGATTACCTTTTTCAAATCAGTTAGAGCATTCCGAAGCTGTACCATGCTGCAGCAGCATCCAAACTACTTTCTAGTTTGCTCCAAAGAGCAAGAGCATGGCTCAGCACTATGCCCAGCTTGTCACCCCAACAGGGTTATGCTCTGAACCTGGCTCAGGTAAAAATGGGCATGTCTTCGGGCACAGCACTGCAGGGCATGCCATGGTATAAGGAGGCTTTGCAGAGGAGGGGAGTCTCATGCACTCAGAAAGCTTCTATTCCAAGAGATACAGACAAAGCACCACATTGTCCAACATCGAAGGACAACTATGTGGTAAACCTGTGACCAGAAGAGAAAATTGCTGGATTATATGGATACATGCGATCTCTTAGGTCATATTTTCCTCTGTTATGGTCAAAATCAGAAACAGTGTGACAGAACATGAAGATCCCCTCCCTGAGGTCCTGTTCTTACCATCACTCCCAGCCTGACACCTGGATGCAGGACCTTCACCAAGCTAATGTTGGTATATGTTTAAAATGATGTAAATGTGTTGTTTTAAGCTACTAAAAAGAGATATTTAATAGTGCTAGAGACTGGCAGAACTAATGAAGTGGGGGAGTAATGACTTTATTTTCCTGATAAAAAGAGGGAAAAAAAAAAAAAAAAGAGAAAGACCAACCTTTGGCATTTTGACATGTGAGAGCAGATTGTTTGCAAGGGAGCTGTGATCAATCGCTGTGCCTAGCTGAAGGGAATTAGTGGTATAATTTTGAGCCCTTTTAGACTGTTTTTCATGTTAAATTACATATTTGATGTAATTGATTTCTCTTCCAAGATTTACTCAAAAGAAATGTTTGAATAAGGTCTGAGACAACTTCTTTCTCACCCATCAGGAAGGATAATCCCCAACCCTCATAAATGCAGGCATGTGGTTTCCAGTATTCTCACTCCATATGTCTTCACGAATACCAAATAGATCTCACGTAAGAGAATTTTTTTGCTCCACAGACCAAAAGGTTACGGTGATGGACCTTGCCTAGGATGATCCAGACTTTCATCCCTATAAAACTGTCATTAGTACTTCCTAGAGAAGTACAGACATTCCTTGGCACAGAAGTCAGAGGACAAGCTGAAGGTACCAACTCATTCCAGCACTTTCAATCTCAGCCACATCAACTGTGAAATGGAACAAAAGCATAATGTCCAGTTTAGGGGCTGAGCTTTACAGGTGAACAACTGCGATGTTTAGATCACTCTAACTCTGAAATTACAATGTCATGGTGTTGCTTTGTCCTGACTCTCATTCCTAAACAAAAATGCTGTTTAATGCTTTGTGTCAGTTCTCTTCAGTATTTCGGAGTAAACATTGTAGTGTAAACACTCTAACAAATCTGCTACTGCTACAGTATTCTGCTTGTGGGTTTGAAATCTGCCTTCATGTGCTGGATTTAAGGCAGTGTCAATGAAAGCAGAAAGACCTGCAAGAGCAAAAAGGAAAGAAGGACATGGAAAGTCAGGTTTGCATCACATCTCATTACCAGTCCCTATGTATAGAAAATTTAGTCTGCACGCGCATTCACAAGAGGAATTTTCAGTCAGTGCAACTACTTCGACCACAACTCACACTCTGATCTTTGCCTGTAGAGTAAGTCCAGCTCTTGCCTTACCCTAGGAGCAAGTTTCCTCTGCTATAAAATGCAATATAAGATGAAAACTTGAGGCACCAAGCGCGAGCAGCCTTGAGACAACTAAAGACTCCTTATTTCCTGTATGAGCTGCTGGGTCTGGCTCCAGCATGAACAGGTCAGGTAGCGGGACATCAAGCTGACAGGTGCCACGTTGGCTCCACTATCTGCTGGCTTGGATTGCATATCTCAATGCGTGGCAACATGCCTAGGTGTCTTCCTAAAGCAACAAGACAAGGAAAAAAAAAAAAAAGAAAAGAAAGGGAAAGAAAGAAAAAAAAAGAAAAAAAAGAAAAAAAAAAGAAAAAAAAGGGAAAGAAAGGGGGATAGACAGGGGGGACAGAAAGGGGAAGGTTGGGGGGAAAAGAGAAGGGGAAATAAAAAATGCTTTGCACGGGATTTTCCCATTGGAGAAGGAGGTGGATTCACAATTAATTCTTTCCAAGAAAGCAAACATGAAGCTGGACAAGATTTTCTTTGAGATCCTGTTGACATACTAACGCAACATTGAGCATTCAGCACAGAAAAGTCTGCATGAGGCGTTGTGGCATTTCTTTCTGCCATAAATGGACAAAAGTTATGCATAATGCAAAACCATAAATGCTTACAGACTCTTGCAAGAATGTTTACATTTATTTTTCTGAGCCTGGAGAAATCGATCTGTAAAGACATCCCATAAGAGACTGCATTTGGCCCTGAAATATTGTCCTGAGAGATTGTGTTTCTCTCTTCCATCTGACGCATTTCACAGAGGGTATCAGCAGATGGATTTGCACCTCAGCTGTGTCATGAGCAAAGAATTGCTATTGTTTTAATATGCTGCGCTGGGACATTTAAACATTGATATTGTCAGGTGCTACTTTACAATTCCCATTGGATTTGTTGTAAAGCACACATTTATGAAATAAAATATTGCTGTATTCACCCACAAAAATTTATGTTATCGCAGTACCAAGCATCTGGTTTTAATAAGAAGCCAGGAAATTCACAGTATGAGCTGGAACTCCATCCTTTCCTAAACTCATTCTGTTAAACTTCTGCAACTCAAATGTGAACAGGTTCTACAAAAGCCTCGCTGCATGTGCTGAAAGCTAAGCACAACAGGCATACAGGTTTGGAGTTAGGTGATAGATCAGGGACAGTTCCACTTTTTGAGGTTTCCTGATGGAGCAACTTGAACAGCAGTAGTAAAGCAGGACAAAAAGACAAAAAAATGCTAATAGTTTATACAACAGTGTTAGTATTGCAAACAGGTACATTTGAATTCAACTTTCAAATCCAACTTCCACTTGAAAGTAATATTGCTTTCTAGGATTCTGTTTAAATGAATTTAATACTTCTTTTCTTTAAAACTGCACCAGGGAATTTGCTGGTAAAATCCAATCAAATTTAGCCCCAAATGAGTGTAAATCTACTCACACAAATCTTTGCTAAATCGTTTTGATTATGAGTGAAGTGAGAATCCACAGGAGCAAAGAAAAAAAATTATTGTAATGCACATAAACAAAGTGATTGAATGACTGTTGAACAGAAAGTTTTGAACACAACATTTAATAATTTGCATTTGCTCACCTTTGCTAGTAAATAAGTGGATTTTCACTTGAGGGGCTGAGGTAGGGTATGAGCGTTCAACTGTATATCTAACATTTGCCTACTCAATTCAATATTCTTTTTCCTGAGGTTTTTCTCTGCCCCTACATCACAGAATCACAGAACTAACCAGGTTGGAAAAGACCTTTAGGATCTTTGAGTCTAACCTAACCCTTCCGATTAACTAAACCATGGCACTGCCTCATCCAGCCTCCTTTTAAACACCTCCAAGGATGGTGACTCCACCACCTCCCCGGGCAGCCCATTCCAATGCCAATCACTCTTTCTGTGAAGAATTTCTTCCTAACGTCCAGCCTAACCCTGCCCTGGTGCAGCTTGAGACTGTGACCTCTTGTTCTGTCACTGGGTGCCTGAGAGAAGACACCAACCCCCGCCTGGCCACAACCTCCTTTCAGGTAGTTGTAGAGAGCAATAAGGTCTCACCTGAGCCTCCTCTTCTCCAGGCTGAACAACCTCAGCTCCCTCAGCTGTTCCTTGTACATGCCCTCACCTAGGAGTTTGATTAAAAATTAGATCCCAAGACCATCCCCAAGAAAATAAATGGAGTTTCAAAGTATAGGAAGAAAGCTTAATGAACAGAGACACTCTCAAAGAAAAAGAAAAACAGTTTGAGACTTCTGCAAAACCAGGGACTCCAGTAGCATTCTCCAGATACTTACAGGGAGCTTGACAGGTTCTTTGCAGCTGTGATTCTATATGTTCACATAACTCTTCTTTGAAGGTTAGCCGAACCCTTCTGATCCGAAATGTTCTCCAGGAAAAATCTTTTCAGAAAGTCCTGAAGGGGAAAAGAAGAAGGGAAAAAAAAAAAAAAAAAAAAAAAAGCACCAGGAAGTGTCATACCCTGCAGGACTGGAGCTGTGGCTGGAAATCTCACATTCACTGACATGGCCTCTCAGGTTTCACAGCACTGATTATTTATGTTCAGCAAGAGGAAGATGATACCGCACACTTAACATCACTGCCTGTCCCAGTTCAGGGCCATGAGCTGTCCGGGGCTGGAGGACAGCAATGACACTCACTGCTTTTGGAGAGTAACGGTGAAGATGCTGCACACTGATTGGGAGTTTAAAGGGAGGTTCTGTTTATAGGTGCATATATGTAAAAGGCAATCAGGTAGAATAAATACATCCACAAGCTAAACAAAGTCTTTCAGACTAAAACATTTTAGAATTTCTCCACCCCTTCCACCCTCAGCAGCCCTGAGAGTAGGCCAGAACTGCCCTCCCCAGCTTAGGCCTACAAGGCCTCAGCAGGCCTTATGACACAGCTCACAATTCCCTGAAGCCAGGAGCCATCCGCCCCACACAAGCCATGAGATAAGGAGGGAGGCTGCTCTGCCCAGAGAGAAGTGAAAGGAGGAAAGGCAGGGGAGAGAAGAGAGGAGAAGAGAGCCATATCTGCAGAGGAATATCTTGCATTAAATGGACATGTGAGCAATCCAACCTGTGCTAACTGCTAATTGTGAGCTGAAAAGTTTTGCAGTCTACATGAAGGTTCATCTGGAGGGCAGGGACACCTGCTACGAGCTGCCACCAGGAGAACTGAACAACAGGTGATCAAACCAAAACAAAAGGACTCTTGAGAAGTGTTTGAACAGATAATGATGAACCAATTACCTAATGCCAACAGCTTGTACTTCACAATTTAGACCAAATGCCTAATGCCACAGAGTTTGCACTTTAATGATTTGGATCAGTTGCTTAACAATGACCTAATCCTCATAGTCTGTTAAAAAGTATGCAAGGGTACACTCGTTTTCAATAAACGGGCATTGCTTGGATCATATTGGTCTGCGTATAGCTCTGTCCAGGATCTCTCACTACAGATATCAGCCAAGCACTGCCTTTATAAGCTGTGATACTGGAAAGCAGAATAGCATAACAGCATTACAATATCCTGGGACAACCAGGTCCATTCCCTGAAGCAGGACTTTGTAGTTTTCTTAAGGGAACCTAGCCCCCCCACCCCAAACTACCACACTTCTCTATTCAGCAGCCAAGAAGAAAAATCATACACTCACAATGACATTTACTTTTTAGAGTTTTAAAGAAGAATGTGTCCTACAGCTCAGACTACCAGCAACTAGATGCCACTTTCATTTGACATCCAAAATATTGAGGCAATTCACTGCTGTGTCCTTTCCTCCTGGTAGAGTGGAAAATGTTAAGTTAAATTACAGGTTTCTGGGAATATCCAGAATTCCTCTTTGAGAAAGTGTCACTTGATGTTGCTTCTCAGTTGTGGTGGTGATGAAGCAAAAAAAATCCTGTAAAAATAGGTTTAGGTGGTCACTTAGTGTATAGTAAGTAGACACAGTTTGGGCAGATAACCAACAAAAGGATGTGGATGTTTGATCTACATTCTCTGTTAGCTTGAATGTGACAATGGGCAGTTGTGTGAATCACAATCCAGCATGTTTATAGGTGGCAGTGATCACTGCCCTGTCCAGATCTACTGAACAGAACCCAGAGAAACAGCACAGACTACATTCATCCAGTGGCTAGAGGAAGAAACTCCATACCCTTGGAAAGAGCTTAGTTCCTCTGAGCACAACATTCAACTTTGTACTACTTCTTGGATATATCCATTGAATAATAACACAATCTGTTCAATGAAATCCTTAAGCTGATTCACTATTGTCCTGGTAGGGCATAAACCCTGCCAGGCCGATTTAACCCTTGCTCTCCTCCTCCTGTTGTGGGTCCGGGAGCTGAGTAGAATGAGCACACAACGGAGCAGCAAAGGTTTGAGGGCTAGGAGCTTAGCATCACGTGTCAGGTGTCTGGTGCTGCCCCTCAACGTGTCTGCATGGTTACACAAGGCACGAAGCTTTGAATTCATTGGCCAGAACAGTGATGCTAATGCCTATTGGCCAGTTTCATTTTCAAAATGAAATATTTAATGGGGAATGATTTAGAAACCAGGCCTTTCTGCCTTTCTGCCTTTCTGCACTGACCCTCCACCGGGAGCAGTACCCTATTTGTGGATTGTTAACTGGGAATCACAGCAACCATGTGTTTGCAGCTTGCACTAGCATCTTAGCAGTAACTCTCTTCTTCTGTCTTTCCCTCTGCCTGGAATATTTTGCATTTTACCCTGGGATCATTATTGTGAGTTTTGGAAGCATCCTTGCACAGGAAACTTACTCAGGGACCAAAGTGTTGTGAGCACATATGCTAAAATTAATGCTAAGACTCCATAACTGTAGTTAGATTTTTTTCTTGTTTTCATGTTCCTATTTTCCAAGTTCTGTTATTTAAACTGTTTAATTCTGTGTTCATAAATATCTTTTGTGCAACTACTTCCTATTGACCAAAAATCCAAAGAATCTAAGGGAATTTTCCCAATTTAAAAAATATTAATAATAAAAAATAATAGTCATACAGAAAATAATATTCATAATTCATAACATACTGTTAATTGCTACAACTATGTGCTAACGTAAAGACAGAAACACAAACATGCATGTGAAAGGACCTTAAAACACTGCCTCAGAATGTGAAACATTTCGCACATGGAAATAATAGGAGAGTTTATATTAATTTATGCAATATGAGAGATGGTCCAGATTTGTCTTCAGGAAGGCCTGTTCTGATGAACCATTACATTTAATCACTGCTTGTTCATTCCCTCTCCCTCTTCTAGACTACTTCCAGAATAAATAAACTTCCTATTTCATCATTTTCATGATGATGAGGTTTGAAATCTGCCAGCCATTGTCGTTTAAGATTTTTTCTGTCCTTCTGGGCATTTGTTTGGCTTTTATGTCGTTGAAGAAACAGACTGTGGGTGCTTGTTTTCTATGCACAACATGCAGGATAAATGCAAATATTTAGTTGTGTACTAAATATGATTGGATTTTGCAGATGGGAAGCAGGGGGATACTACCTGGGTTACAAAGCCATCTGTACGTAAGGCTGAATGCCCTGGAATAAAACAATGGGAGGGGGAATTACAAAAGTAGCAAAAACCAAAGTAGAAGAAAAAAATACACATTAAACTGGAAAAAGGTGAAAAACTAAATCCATCCCTTTTGTATAAACACATGTGGAAAAAATAACACCTAGTCTTTTTATTCTTGGCTTCGTTCCCTGCCTCCTTTGCATTCCAAGAGAAGATCTGCCAACTTTTGGCCGTATCCGTTTCTCTGCCGTTGTTTGCCGGTATTAGTGCACTCTAGCACACATTCTTTCCTAAGACTTCAAAATGAGTCATTTGTTAGGTCTAAGTGTTTAAAGAACCCATCCACCCTTCCCTCCTTTGCTCATAGCAAGCTGGGTGGTATTGAGCACATTCGCATAGCCCAGCTTACACCCTACAACCTTGGCTGAAGTCCTTTGACTGAAAAGATTCTTGAATCAGACTTCACACTGCTTGCCTTGTGTTGCTGTAGATCAGAAGACCTTGCATGAATAGATCTGAATGCTTCTAATGCTCCCTTCATCCTAAAATATACATGGAGCCAAACATACTCGTGTTTTGCTTGTTAAAGCCTCCCAATGCAGAGCTTCAGTGCTTCTGTCCTGCAAAGCATTTCTACAATCCGAGATCAGGATCAGGATATCATTACACATATAAATGGAGGCTGGGTTCACCTCTACATAAAAGGCTAACTGTTTTAGCATTTAAGTTGGACTCTGTGGGGAACAGACTCTAGACAAATGGTTGAGTTTTACCAAGAAAGATGAATTAACATCACTCAAACATAAAACATTGAGTGAGTCAGGGTGTAGACCACCCGTACTTTGCACATAATAACGTAAGAATGGAGATAGATTCAGATCTGGTGTAAAATGAGTCAACACCAACAACTATGCTAAAGCTGCATACAGGTCTTCATTTGTCTCTGGAGCAGCAAGAAATGCAAATCTCAATCAACTTGTTTCCAAGTTCAATGATTTAATGTAAGCCTGGCTTATAAGAATAGCCCTCCTCTGGGAATTTCTTTTAAAGATCAAAAAACACCACACTGAGAGCTACTAGAATACAAGAAAGGATTCTTGTGTCCTCTCTCTTTCTTTCCTCCAAGTGAGATGACACTTGCAAGGACCTGCTGAGTTATTTGCCTGACACCATTCCATGCATAGTGGAGTGAGGAACAGAAATGAGCTCCTGATTACTCACTGTCACTCTCTAATGTAGCAACATCCTCAGACACAAAGCTCTGAACTTTCATGTTGAGGGGATGCTATATGGGATGTGGAAGAGTAGGGAACCACTGGCTGGCTGAAGATTTTAGGGTTGGTTCATCCAGCACCAAGGTAGGGCATATTCAGATACAACTTCTTCAGCATTTGGTAGTGTTCAGCTCTGGGGTCATGGCTCACTCACTGTTATGAAAATGGGCTCAGTAAGGTATTGATGTACTTCCTACAACTGATACAGATTCTTATGGATGAGAAAGAGGAAAGAAGTGTTAAGATTACATCATATAGTAAGCAGTTCTGTATGCCAGTCTCCCAGAGGTTGTGTTTAGCACATTTCTTCATTGAGGCAGACAGAACTCTCTCAGGGGTTAAAAAACAGTGTTTAGGTTACTGACGAAGACAAAAACTGCACAGTTAACACCATGGACAGGCTCTCATTTAGAAGATTTTTCAGAGAAGAGTGTTACTTAAAGTTAACTGCTGCTGACCATGGAATAAATGAGGAAAGATACTATAATCTTATGCAATTGGAGTTTTGGTCTGTTCCCTTGACCTGGATTAACCTTTTCCCTTTTATCTGTATTTTAATTTCAAACACCTCACTTGCATGTGACTGTATCCAGGTCTCTGCTAAAACTTTAATGAGCAGCATTAAGGTCAGCGGAAAGAAGTTTGAGCTCTATTGTTATTTCATACAAATGCTGCAGAGATCCTAGAATCTCCCATCATTATTAGTGACTTTGGTCTCCAGTGAGATGTTCAGTATTTGGCTGTACCTACTTTGTTGATTTCTTTTTCAGATGGTCACATTTCAAGAGGCATTTAAAATATACATTTCTTCTTCTTCACTCACTATGTGCAGGCACACACAGTGCACAAAGGCTGCATAGAACTACGCCCAAATTTCTTAGGCAAACAGGAAGCAATGACCATTAAAACCTTAATCTAAGTATTTCTAATTCTTTATTGAGTGAAAAAGAATAAATTTATGTACAGCACACCTTCACCACATTATGACTAATGACTACTCATTAGCTAATGAAGTATCAGCTGTGCATTCTCTCAAATCATTACATCACCCCAAAATGCAATCAATATTAAAAGAGATCGTGTTCATTATAATGTGCACACTGTTCTGTAGTCTGAATACAGCATATAAAATTTGTTGGCTCTAATCAATAAAAAGCCCAGAGCTGCACAAAAATCGCTGGGTCATGAAACTACAAAGCTATTAAACCTTTCTCTTCTTTATATGGGCATGAGTAACTAATTATTAAGTATTACTTTCATTGTTTGCATTATACTAATACTTAGAGGACTTATTAATGGACCAGGACTCCAGCTGCTCTGTTTCCAGTAGCTGCTCACATCAAAGTGAGAAAATTCCCTCATAGGGTGTCTTTGACTTACTTTTAAAACCATTCCAAATTGGTTTGGATAAAGGCCACATGGGTAAGGCAAATATTGCTACAGGGACTGAAAACTGGCTGGTGGACAGGACCCCATAATCCATAATGAGTGTACAGTGAGGATCAAATTGATGGGCCCATCATAGGAGTAACATGGACAACCTGTGAACTGCAGGTCCTGGATGCTTGGAAAAGTAACAGTGCCCTGCAGCAGTGGGTGTGAGTAAAAGCAAAGGTCTAGGACTCAGATGTTGTTAAAATTATTCTCGGAGACATTTCCTAACTTCTTACCTGGAAAGAAACTCAGCTGCCAGACTATAAGATCTTGATCTATGAACTGTAGAAATTCCTTCTAGGCTTTGGTTTAGCTTCTGCTTGCACCTAATAGAATAAAAAGAGTAAGAACCATCTCCTCCAAAGAAGTACTCAGCAAGGATAAGATACTTTGGTTACAGCACCCAGCTTGTTGAGAAAGATTTGGTAGTGGCCAGGTTCTCAATACAATAGGGCTTCTGCATCTTCATAGATGATTATTGCAGCAAAACCAAGTTCCAGAGTCTTGAAACTGCAGGATATTGAGGGCTCCTAAGGCTGGTTAGAAAGGACTAAGCCTTTTCACTGGTCTGAATCTCACCCACCTCAGTACTGAGGAGTGCCTGAAAGTTAATCCCATGATGAATGGTCTTCACAACGTTAGCTGTTCCTGGTCGGCATCAAACCTGGCATTAAACAGCAGTCTCAATAAAAGATCAGAGAAACATGAGCCAACTTAGGCTATCACCTTGAAGATTGTGTTTGGGGTGCATTCCTGGGGCTCTGGGAGACATTTCTAATGCCACTAACATCTTTCCTTTTCACATGCAGAGAGATAAAGATGGAAAGCTATCAGGGAGAGGAGCAATAACACCAAGTGTTTCCTGAAGACTAATGTAACAATGTAGGCATCACTCTGAAATACCATGAGATAAAAGGGACTCCAAATAAGACAAAACCACAACAGATGTTAACAATGTAAGGCTTCACCTAATCTCATAATGACTAATTTTTATTCTTTCCCTAGATTTTTTTTTTTAATATTTTCATCCTGAAAGAGGTTACCAGGAGAGAGTTTGTTTTGTTGGGTTGGTTTTTTTTTTTTTTTGCCTAAACAGATAAACCTCTGCAAAGCTTCAAGAGACTGGAAAAGGGCCTTAAAATGAGATGTTTCATGCATTCCCACGATGGGGAACCATTGCATTGTGTATGTCCATTGTGAATGGGCATGAATCACTCCTCACCTTTTTACTATGAAAATCTGACTTTAGAGAACAGAAATGTCATTTTCCATAAAGTCAAGATTCACAAAATAAACTCATTTTCTCCCTCATTTTCTGCATGTAAAGCAGAAACCATGGATAATATTTAGAGAACATGGAGCAACAGGCATAACATTCATTTAGATGTGCACAAAAAAAGAGTATATGGCTTCTGCTGCTTTATAAGCATAGCTTAAAACTAAAATCATAAATAAAAACTCCCAATATTCAAGCTGGGATCTACCTGTTACCTGCAGAAGATAATCCTCATTAGTAGAGATTCTCTGAGTGGTGAAGGAAAAAAACAAGATATCTGCATATGCTGCACCAACACATTACAAACTGGCTGTATGAAACCAAAGGGACTGTCAACAAACACGGCAAGGGTTAACTGAAACCAGAATTTAGCATTCTGAAGTACCTGAAGGGGATCTATAAGAAGGCTGCAGACGGACTGTTTACAGAGGTCTGTAGAGATAGGATGAGGGGCAATGGTTTGAAATTAGAGAAGAGTATATTTAGATTGGATGTTGGGAACAAATTCTTTACCATGAGGGTAGTGGAACACTGGAACAGGTTGCCCAGGGAGGTAGATGAGGCCTGATCTCTGGAGATATTCAAGGTCAGGCTTGACAGGGTTCTGGGCAACCTGATCTAGTGGAGGATGTCCTTGCTGATTGTACAGGGGTTAGACTAGATGACTTTTGGAGGTTCCTTCCAACCAAAATAATCTTATGATTCCATGATTCTCTCCTTGTAAAACAAGAGGACCCCAGGGATTTTACTTTATTTTACAAATAACCCAAATATATTATAATTTGTGTTGAAGTATCATTTCAAGCTTTTACACCAAGTATTATTTTGAGTTTAGAGCTGAGTTTGGGAAACATTTAAAATCTTGGAACACCCTAAGCATGAGAACATATCAGTTGTATTTTTCCATCCTATTCTGTAAAGAGCACTATCAGATTTAAATGGAGATCCTTAAACAGAAGGAAAGCAAAATAAACAAAACAGAGGCTAGAATATAAAATTGATTTGTAAGGAGTCTTGAAACACCTTTGTTTAGACAAGATTCAAAGTTACAAATCTTTATTTTCTTTGCCCAGGGAAACTTCCAACCACACATTGACTGTCATTCAACACAACACTTTGATTCTAGGCACACAAACATATTTCACCAGAGATAATCAAAATGCAGGGACCAAAGGCATTTTATTGTCTAGCTCTCATGGAAATAAAATGCTTTATTGAATCAGAGACTTCATAGTTGGACTCTTCCCATCAAAGTACACAAGACTGGTGATAAACTGTGAAAGACCAAGGAATCCAAATTAGATGCTTTCAACAATGTTAATGGAATTATACTGAACTCCAAATCAGAGCTACCAAACCTAATAATTCAAACCAGTAGTTGCCCTTCTCCTGAACACAGCCTAGTATGCCAACTCTCCTCAACCACTTCTCTTTCCATGGAAAGACCCTTGTTGCTGTTTACACAAGAGTGCATCTTCATTGCTCCTACTTCCAACTCACCCCTGGAAATGGCTATTTTTTACAAGGTTATTCTGAACGTGATTAGCAAACAGACTCAACAATTCAAAACCACCAGCAAAAATCACTTTAGAAGATCAACAAGTGACAGCTCTTTACACAACAGAATGTTACAATGTTTGTAATACAGGCACCTTGGGCTCCATGCTCTTACTATTTACACCAACATAAATCAGAAACAATTCCACCAAGTTACTCAAGTGCATAACTGTCTTGGACAAGAGGTAAGACCCTTTCAATACACTTTCCCATCACTGGCCTACAGAGCTGGTAACTAAAAGAAAACATCCCATACCCTCCTGGTAGGATTCTACAAAAACCCAAAAAGCAGGATGGAAACATAGAAATTAGTAACATTTGCCACTATTATCCAGCTAGTGGCGGGCACTGCAGCAGAGTTTAAAGACGATGTCTGATGGTAGGCTTCAAAAAAAAAAAAGAGGACTGAGAGATCATCCCCTACAATGAAATCATTATTAGTAACCTAGATGACTTCCAGACACCTTCCAGAATGTTTTGAAAACATCCTTAGGAATTCAAGATCAATGGTGACAATCACTTGACTTGATAGATGAGCTACAACTCCATGCCACAGAGCTTTGTGAGTTAGTAAATAACTGGAAGGGAGCTGTAGCTGTTAGAAAGCCAGTTTCGAGAAAAATTGGTGGGTTTTGTCCAGTCATTCCCATGGATTTTAGCAAGCAGCACAAATCAGCAAGATGAAAGTCAATCCAAATGAAGGTGAGTTTTCTGTTTGCTTGTCCCACTCCTCCTGTTCCTTTGGATCAGCAACTGGTTGGACCTCTTTCTCCACACTAAGTCCTAGAGAATGGACCAGGCAAAGACATTGCCAGAACATGCTTCCTCACAGGGCTGAAAGCAGAACTACTGCCTCAGCCCAGAAACAATCCTGTGATGGTCTGCAGAACAAGTGTAGCCTGGAAAAATGAGTGGAAGAAACACCTTTCCCTTCAAATGTTATGTCGCACTTCATAGATGTGACCACCATTAATACCATATGCTCACAAACAATCCTCTAGCCCACCAACCCTGAGAAATGTAGGATCCCATCTGGTGCTCACTTACAGAAGCAGGTACAAGAATGTCTCTGGTGAAGTCCGAGAAGTTACACTGACACCATCTGACAGCAGTGCTGGAGAGAGGATTAAAGTGTCCATGGACAATGTTTTAATAAGAAGATGAATTTTTAACTCATTTTTCTGCATCATCTTCCATTGAAGTTTCTCTGCAGTTGTCCATGTGATCCATTTTCTAGGCAGTTAGGACTCTGTGTGTGTGTAAAGACCACTCCATTAGAAAACACTTATCTCTGACAAATCA
Organism: Ramphastos sulfuratus; assembly: GCA_013399055.1. Lineage (NCBI taxonomy): Eukaryota > Metazoa > Chordata > Aves > Piciformes > Ramphastidae > Ramphastos > Ramphastos sulfuratus. The sequence continues at coordinate 53,717 of WBNM01037752.1, read as the reverse complement.
TCCACTCATCTCTTTTCCCCTCAGTGTCCTTTTAGCAGGCAGTTAATGAAGTTAGCAGCAGTGAACCTTAAAGTGATACTTTGAGAGTACTCATTGCTAATACATTCCTCACAGTAATTCTTCCCAGCAGAGATGACAGGAAAGGAGTGGCAAGGACTTCTCTCTTCTGTTTTGATTTGTGCTTTTCTTCTAGAGCAGTTTTTAATAAAAAAACAAGGCTTGTTTCAGCATTTCATGAGTTCCTATTCTCTAATGACTTCATCCGTCTTCCTTTTCCAACTCCAGTGCAGACTGCTTCTAGTCTGGCTGCATCAGTAGGCTGGCTGAGGCAAGCTCAGAAGGTCCCTTTTCCAGCAGAGGCTTACGGTGGACACTCCAGGGAGTCTGGGGGGTATCCTTCACCACTCCTGTGGGCTGACAAGATTTCTTACCAAGAGGAACCTCTTGTTGACAGCCTTGTTGTTTCTCCTCTTCCACCAAAGTCGTCTTTGGTGCTCTGTCATATGTTATATGCTGTTCTTCCACTGCAGAAAATAGATATACATTACTGAAAGCCATACCAGAAGCTTCACAACAAATAAACTAAATAAAAACTAACGGCAGCTTTGAGAAAGGAAAACTATGAAAGGAATTTGAGGGTGCCAGAGTGCTGGAACAGGCTGCGGCATCTTCTTCTCTGGAGACTTTCAAAGTCCATCTGGCTGCGTTCCTGTGTGGTCTGCCCAAGGTGAATCTGGTTTAGCATGAGCATTGGACCAGATGGTCTCCAGTGGTCCCTTCCAACTCCTATTATTCTGTGATTCTGTGAATTGGGTTCAGACAATTACAAAATCAACTCATGCCAAGAGAAGAGGCAAAAATCAAGAATTTTCTTCAGATTTTAAGAAATTATTTGTCCTAGGCAAATTTTGCAGTTTTCTGGTTCAATACATCAGGTCTGTGATAGTAAGACTAACCATCTGGGAAAATTAAACCACCTTCTCCAAAGTCAAAAGATCTTAGAGTTATTCACTGGCATGGTAGAAGAACTTTCTTTGACATGTTAGAAAAAACATCAGATTATTTACCAGTCTTGTTGCCTAAAATGGTTGAACCAGTTTTGCTCAAATTTTCAGCTAGGAAGAAAATCAGGCACCTGCTGCGAAAATACGTGTTGCAATAGCTGGATCTGATAAAGCTATAAATGAAAACAGAGCCTCCTAATGGGAAACATCAGGCTTCCTCCTCTGGACAATACAGTTCTACACATGTTCACAATATTAGTCCAATCAAGTAAATGTGAGGCATATTTTCTACTGGTTAATAAAGTGCCTTCCCAACATGTCTAAGGACAGGATGGGCAATTTTGACACTCTTGCAAGATGCCTGCCCATTCAAGGATCCTCAAACATTTGTCTTTGCGTATTTGTAACTGACTGATGCAAACCAGCTTCTCCAGTAACTTCTGTAGCTAGGAGGTGCACATGATATTAAGGCATATGGTTAGAGAGACAGCAGTCTTTCTCCATCAGTTCTCACAGGATCATAGAATGCTTTAGGTTGGATGGGACATTTGAAAGTCCCAGCTCCCTCACAGTCTGCAGGGAAATCTGCAATTAGATCATGTTGCTCAGAGCCCTGTCCCGTCTGATCTGGAATGTTTCAAAGGATGGGGCAACTACCACTTCTCTGGGAAACCTGGGCCTGTGTTACACCACCCTCAGTGTAAAAAAATTCTTCCTTGTAGCTAGTCTAAATCTCCCTCTTTTAGTTTAAAGTCATCACCATTTGTCCTGTCACAACACAAATGTCTGTCAACAACAAAAATGTCTGTCCCCGTCTTTCTTACCAGCCCGTTTAAGTACTGAAAGGGCAAAAAAAGGGCTCCCAGAGCCTTGTCCAGGCTGAATGACCCCAGCTGTCTCAGCTGTCTCAGCCTGTCCTCGCAGAAGAGGTGCTCCTACCCTCTGGGGATTTTTATGGTCTCCTCTGGACCTATTTTAACAGTATTATGTCCTTCCTGTACTGAGGGCTCCAAAACTGGACACAGTGCTTCAGGTGGGGTCAACAGAGTGGAGCAGAAGGGGACAATCTCCTCCCTCCACCTTCTGCCCCTGTTCCTTTGGATGCAGCTCAGAATGCAACTGGCCACCTGGGCTGCAAGCCCACATTGTTGGCTCACCTTCAGCTTTTCATCATCAGAGCAATTAGGAGGCTCAGTTGCCATCTATAAGGCAGCAGTTCCAAAAACTCAAAGTAGTCCAGGTGGCAGCCAGTGGGCCCTGGAAGCCTGTTGTGTGCTTCTGTGCTGCCTGCTGCTACTTCACCCAGAGACTGGAGATGCATCTTCCTTCATCTCATCTCTGTTTAGGAACCAAACACTCCTCAAGCAATCAGACATCCCGTTTAACATAAAAAACAGAACTTTGGTTGCTACCGTAGGGCAAAAGGTTTCTGGGGAGACCTGGACTCCTCATCACACCATTCCAGTTATTCTGCCTGAATGAATAAGAAGTATCAAAGTACATCCTTCTGTGGATGCAGAGTCCCCATCAGTTTGCTGGGCATAACTTCACCTGTGATGAAACAAAGCTGTGAAAAGCTCCGTAAAAATGCAAAAATATGACATTTTAGCTGTGTGTGAAAGCTTCGTTGTAGTGTAATTCCTCGTGAATAATCTGCTAAGTGAAGGACTGAGTGATCTCCTCACAGCAACACAAACATCGCTTCTGCTGTGCACTGAAACGGGCCAGATACATAATTCTGATTTCTCTGTCTCCTCTATAATCCACTACTTCCGTGTTACAAAGGTAAGGAGAGATCTAATAAGGATGGAAATCCTACTCACCATTTTCTGAAGGACAGGCAGGATGAGGATCTGCTGTCTCACACTCAATCAGATCAACCACATTAGTCTCTGGAGAGCTGCTACACTCCTTCACAGCCGCAAACTGCAAACATATAGGGTGTGCACAAAATACACAGAACTCAAATTAATATAAAATGAGCTGGCTTTCTGAAACCCTAGAGGCAGACTGGAAGGGCTTCAAACTCCAACCACAGCACAGAGAAAAAGGTCATCCTGGCTTCTGGGATGACCCTTCCCCTGCAGATAATTAAATGTTTGAGTTGATGACAGCTCAAATCTTTCTTTGGAAAGTGTGCAGCTCCAGTCTAGTAAAGAACCATCCATTCTCTTTCCTTGCACATCAACCTTTCCAGATGAAAGAAAAAAAAAAAAAATCACGGAAAAAAAACCTCTCCATAGCACCAAGGGCCACTTTTGAAGTATTAAAAAGACCCACAATCACACAGCAAAAAAATGGAGAGGGAAGGAAGCAAGACTCCCTTTCTGGCTCTCAACACCATTTTGGAGCGGCAATTTCAGTGTCGCACAGCGACAATCAAAGTGACACCTCAGACAGGACCCTCTGAGGGAACATGCTATAAAAATCAGAGGGAAAACTACAAAAACAGGGATAGAGAAAAGCAAAGTGAAGCACTGTGCTGAAATAGTTTAGAGGAAAAGAGGGAAAACCCATAGAGAGGGAATGTTTAAAGAGCAGAGGTAGGAAAGAAAAGAAACTATCTGTAAATATGATGTTCCAGCAGAAGGGCTGATAGACCAAGTGTTCCAGGAGGTAACTGGTGGATTTCTGTGGATAGATCACAGATGTAGCAGGTGTAGCTATTTACATACATTCATTACAGTTTCATTTACATAAAGTCTGTAAGTTTACAGCTGCTAACCTACATGTGATAGACCTGTGGAAGAGATGCAGCTACATACGATTCTGTGAATTACTTTGGCTGTGTAAAGCAGAACAGTTGTTGGATGAAAAGTCTCAGAATAGCATCAAAACCCAGGCACATGCAGAAATTTACCAAAGTTTACATCTCCCTAGGACAAGCCTAGTCTGACTGATACTAATGTGAGAAATGCATCCAGACATATCCTCATAAAAATGTAGCCTTACCTGGCAGAACAGAAGGGAAAAGTGAATGGCACTTGGAGATTTTGTAGGTAGAGTTTCAGTGTTACAATAAGCAGGATTTGATACCTGTGACTGTGCAAAATCTTGTTCTCCTCTATGCTAACTTAGAGCAAGAAAGCCTTTCCACTCCCTCTCCCCAGCCTCACAACTGAGAAGTAGTACAAAAAGAGTACCAGTAGGCTACAAAAGGAGTAAATTTCATGAGCTCTTTATAGTTATATCTGGTCCTCATACAAAGTCCTGCCTTAGAATTGTTAATGATGTGTAAATCAACAGCAGCTAAAAACCTATTCCAGTACCTTAAAAGTTGTGGAGTTTTCCATTCTTGATGTAGTATAATCACTTTTTTAAACATAAAGATCCCAAATAAACCACTTTAAGTGACCAGTAGCAATGGATAACTTCTTGCTGCTTTTTGTAATCCTGAAGCCCCAGTGAATTTAACACTCAACGGCTACATCAGTGCAGAGGAAAAAAAATCACATGCATGGAACCACAGGAATCCATTAGTGTGTAAACAGCAATAATTAGCAAAGGGCCAGTGACTTTCTCTTCCAGCCTGCAACACACCATTTGCAGTAAATTATTAGTGTATCTGACATCTCCCAGTTCAAGCATGCATGGTAAAATTTAACACAAGTGTGTAATAGACAAGTAGGTTGGATTTGGTTTTGTTGATTCAGTCCATTACTTAGCTGAGTAATTGCTTCTATATTCAGCAAAAAAATGTAACTGCCTACTAGCATTAATTGTGGGGACGGAGCTGATGAGCTGCAGGTCTTGTAGAGCACTGGTCTCAGGCAGTGAGCTCTTCTCTGTCCCAATAAATGTTCTGATTTTCCTATCCTCAGATATTTTGTAAGGTGTGTTTTTGGTGTCTGCTGTGAACAAATGATGGCATCATCACAACTCAGCACATTTGCTGGAGAAATAAAGTGCTGGTCAAAAAGGTCCATAAGAGTATGAGGTTGGTAGCTAAGGAACAATATGTTGAAACCAGAGTAAAGTCTATTTGGTACTTCTAAAACATGTTTGATAGTGTGTTTCAAAATCACTCACAAATCCTACCTCAACCTAAATCACTTGCAAAACCTTCTTTGGACTGATTAGGAGTCTCAAAGCAGACTCCTAGTAGAACACACTCATTTCTTTCTGGACTCAAAGATTTAGAACATTCAAACTTCAAGCCATTTAAAGTAAAATTCTTTCATGATCATGACTACTACAACACATGGGTTTTGTGCCTTTCCAACTCTAGTTGGGTGGGGAAGGCTTTAAAGCCTTGAAATAGTAGCTACACTAGAAAACCAGGTGCAGGTTCCCCAGTAAAAAGGTGCATCCTTCATTGGAGTTTATTGATAATCTTGTAAAAATATAAACTTCCAGTCGCCATTCCCACTGGCATAACTGTGCTTGTTCTGAAGAGTGCATGCTGTTTAGCTAATGTGATGCTACCTAGACAGTGCTGAATGACACATGTGTACAGGCAAGCTCTCAGGATAAGAAATGAGTCTCATACTGGGCATAGAAGTAGCCACAGACAATCATAAAATCATTTGCTGTCTTCAGGTTTCCCTCAGCACTGTAATGTTTTATTGCCATTGAGAATCAGGTCCTTAAATCACATCTTATGGGGCCAAATTCTTTGATGCAACTTCAAAACCAAGAACAGAAGCAGGTCAGTACACCCAGATCATGGTGCATTTCTACCTACACCAGTGCAAAACTTCTGTATTTCCTCCCAAACTACCCAATAATATCCTACCTTTACAAGGTCTTTACAAGGCGGCAGCCTCTAATACAAAGACATTTAATTTTATCAGCCCCCAAAATGAAGTTCAACATCTCATGTAGCACACAATACTTGGCTTCCAGGAAACCTTTTTTTTTTTTTTTTTTTTTTAACAGAGGGCACACTTTCCTGTGCAAACAACCCTGTGATATGCCATGTCATCACATTGCCATTTCCTTAATTTAGAACACAGTTCTCCAAGTGTTGTGTTCAAAGCTAACAATAACACTGGCTAATGGTTGCAATACATCCAGGCAGCTGTGAACTTTGAGGGATAACAATGAGGTAAGATGAACTAGGGTTCACAGCAAAGCACTTGATGATTCTAGCAGTTATTTAATATATTTAAGATGTGAATTATTTGATGGATAATCTCAAGTGGATCCCTAACACTCTTTGATCCTTCCTGCTTCCCTTTCCACTCCACATTAATATAGTCACCTGAGACTTGTAGCTGGTAGGTGTCACGTTCTCGTTGTCAGCGCAGCTGCTGGCATCTCTTATCGCTGCTGCATAGAGGTTCTTCTTATACACATTCTGACTTCTGCAACAGAACACAAGCTGAAACAAATGATTTTGCTTTGGGAGAAACAGATGCTGTTTTGTTTTCTTGCACTATCGTATAGGTATTTATAGAAGAGACATACAGCTTGTTTCCTTTCATCGATTTGAAAGGGTGTATTACTGTCAGTTACTGCAAAGTGGTTTAAACAGCTTGTCAGGAAAAGAAGTCATTAAGTAGTGAAGTTCCAATACAGCCATTTCTACATTCATCTGCATCATTTATGGAAAAATAACCATTTCAGAAATTTCTATTTAAAAAGTCTTGAAAGCCTCAAAAATCTTGGAGCTAAGACATTAGACTAAAGCAGCAAAAAGCATGACCAACAGAATATCTCCAGAGGAAAAGAAAAATGTCCAAAGTACAACCTGGAGATGGAAAAGGATATGAATAATCACCTCTAAGTGGCTAGTTCCATAAATTCAAAAATAATTATTTTTGCTGTTAAACATCAATCATTTATGAGGCAGTATTAAATTCCAATATAGAAAACACAGTCATAAGAAAGAGAATTAATTTACATTGCTGGAGATCTACATCAATACATCTTTACTGACTTTAAATACATGTTTTTTCTCCTCCTAGACACCAGCTAACAAAATCAGCTTTACTCTCTTCTAATTCCAGAATTCTCACATTATAATAACATTTTGCTTGATCTGTTTTAAATGAAATTTAATAGACATGTACCAAATAAAGTGGGAATTTTCTTTTATTTTCACATCACATTCACAGGGAGAGCGCGCCTGCAGTAATTATCATATGTTGCTTCCTTTGTGAAATTAGAATGTAAATATAATCTGGGGGCTTGATAGAAACAAGAATAACCTGTCTCCACCATGGATCTTCTCACCAGATTTTCTGTAACTTGTCCCTGTGCATTCAAACCTTTTCTTCAAAACATATAATTCTCTCCAGTAAAAGTTGAGGCTGGGACTGCTAATATGAAAAATGGTAAAATAGTGGTAAAATTATGGAACAGGTTGCCCAGGAATGTGGTTGAGGCCCCATTCCTGGAGACACTGAAGATCAGACTTTAAGCTGCCCCTGCTTACTGTAGGGGGGCCAGACAGGGTGACCTTTGAGAGTCCCTTCCAGCCCAATGCAATCTCTGAATCCATGAAAAGGTATCAGGTCTGAGGGCATATCCGCAGAACCAAATGCTGAGAAATTACAGAATTGTCAGAGTTGGAAGGGACCTCAAGGATCATCTAGTTCCAGCTGCCCTGCCAAGGACATTTTCCACTAGATGAGGTTGCCCGAGCCACATCCAGCCTGGCTGCATTTTGACTTTTTCCAACGCTGTGGCAAGGCTGCTGTTCAAGTTTTATCACCTGAACAAGCTTGTTCTGCATTGCAGCTCATAGTGCTGACAAAACTTGAGCCTGTTACTCAGGAGTTATAAAATCCATTGCATAGAACACACACACAAGCACGGTTCTCAGAAGGATGCGCTGCTCAAGAAGATTACTTATTCTACATCTTACTTCACAGCATGGACAGCTGTGAAGAATTGCAGAATGGTGGAGGTTGGAAGTGACCCCTGAACCTCATTTCATCTAACTGCCGTGCTTAACAGGACCACCCAGGGTCAATCACACACCCCCAAGCAAGCTTGGAATACCTTCAGAGATGTAAACTCCACAACCTGTCTGGGCAGCCTGGTCCAGTGCTCTACCACCCTCCAAATGAAGATGCCAGATGGTCTTGGCAGACACAGGGGTCTTTGTGTGTGACCAAGCACAAGTAGACAAGGCAGTGAAATCAAGTTGACTGAGCACAGGCAAGAGGACAAAAATGTCTCAATCTAATCCCAGTCCTACTGTCCTTTTTTTTTATGGCTTTGGCCAGTTGACAGAGAGGGATTGTGGGTGCTAAATCTGTGATTCAGGTATTTTTTGTTGTAAAAGAGTATTTTCCTTGTTTTCCAAGGAAGATAGGAAACTTGGCATACTGAACAGTCAGACTGCATGAACCTAACATTAACAATGGTCTTCAGCAGACTACAGTCACTGAACAAACCAACACATTTCCGTACTCTTGGCCTCAAGTTCCCAGATTTTTTCAAAATGGTAGGCATAGATCTTCAGTTTAATTTCCTCCAATTAAAAGAACATAACAGTCTCCTTGTTTCCCCCCACCACCCCCCACCCCATCCTTTTGTCTCTCTCCATTCTTTCAGGAGAAGCAGAAGTCTATTCAAAGCAAATCCTATTGTTGGGAGGGCAGCATCTACAAAATATGGTCATATTGGGCCTCAACCTTTTAAAATGTAGACTATTTTGAGTCTCAGATTGTGTTTCCGCAAACTGATGCGTTGTCCTTTTGTTACTGGTGCAATTAGGCCAAGTCCATTATGGTTTGAAACACCTGAAATCCACTTGCTATAGGGTGTCATAGATGGGAAATGTTGGGTGCTCTTTTTGCAGCCAGTATAAGCAATCTATATGTTATTTGAAGGGCACTCCAAATTGTATTTCTTGATGCTTAGCCATGAGCTGTCTATATGCAAATGTATATTTTCTATGTGATAAGTGGTGGTCAGGCATTGGAACAGGCTGCCCAGGGAGGTGATGGAGTTGTTCAGAGGACGCGTAAACATAGCAGTTCAGGACATGGTTTAGGGGGCACAGCAGTGTTGGGTTGATGGTTTGACTTACTGATCTTAGAGGTCTTTTCCACTCTTTAACAATTCTATGACTCTATGAGTTTACAGTTCACATGCTGAGCAGAAGGAAGACTTTCCTGTAACATACATTTGAAATTTTTGCTAATGAGCTGTCATTTTTTGGGTCACTCCAGCCTCTACTGAGGTAGGTGACTGGATAGTCTGATGATGCCCTCAGAACGAGCTGCCCAGGGAAGTGGTGGAGTCACCACCGCTGGACATGTTTAAAATGCATGTAAGCACGGCACTTGGGGAATGCTTTAGCAGGCATGGTGGTTGTCAGTTAACAGTTGGACTGAGTGGTCTTAGAAGCCTTTTCCAACCTTAGTGATCCTGTGATTTTACAGGGGAACAGGACTATTACAGACTTAAGTGGTACCTTTCAAAATACAACAGACGATGTGAAAAAGCAGTATAGCAATTTCAACCCAAATACTGGTTTGCAGATACCAGTTAAATAGAGATCAGTCTTTTCATTTTGATCTAGTTATGCTAGCAATAGCTTCAGCAGACATTCAGTCAAGCATGTAATTGGAAACTTGTTGTTGATGTAAATAGTTATAGTCATCAAAAGTGTTTGGCAAGACAGAAAAGTAAATCAGATAGAAATGACATAAGAGAGAAGAGGAGAAAAGATTTAACATCTTCACACCTTAACCTAAGCCATATTCTGGCTATTTCTCATGATAGTTTGTATGATGTATAAACACATGGTATATGTGGAAATAGAAATATCTCACAATTTGTCTGTTTTCTATGCACCACTTTTGAGTCCCAGGTCATGAAAAGGCATGAGGTTAGTCTTGTCTTCAGTTCTGGATCTCTACCATTAGTTTATAGAAGCAAGAAATGTGGCAGCTTTTCTACTTCTAAATACAAATATACTAGGAACCACTAAATATGACTGGGAAATGTTAGTTTCCATAGTTAACTGCTTAGTAGCTCAACTTTTTATGCCCAGGAGGGTCTAATTTTAAAATTAACCCAAACCACAAACCAAACTCCTGCACATGGAGGGCAAGCTAGCATGAAGCAGAAGACTCATGATTGGTTGCTGTCTGGCTTTTTGTTTGTTTACCTTTGAACATAAATATGCATTTGAACAAGAGCCTCTGAGAACAGTTATCCGCCAAAGTCGTGGCCGAAAGACTTTAAATTATTAAATGTTGGATGTCCAAGGGACATCAATGACATTTAATTTCACATCACACTGGGTTCTTAAGTAGTGGCTGTAGGGATTCTTCTAGTGGGGAAGGGAAAAAAAAAAAAAAAAAAAAAAAAAGAATCCTAAATCTGCACAATTCATTACAACCATGGTGGACAATGCCAGGGAATACCTGTACAACAGATCTGCCCTAGGCTCACACCTCTGATTTTTCCTCTTTCTGGCGTCAGGAAAACTGCTTTCATATTCATTGCTGGACGTAACAGCTTGGAAGTTTGTTATTAGAAGGTTAATACAGTGTTTTTCTCAAATGCAAGGAAACTTTCAGGTGTCACTCTATGCTGAAAGGAAAGCAAAACCAAAGTGATGAGATAGCTAGCAGAGAAGAGAGAAACCCCACCAGACAGTTTCAGACATATAGAGCTCTTAAGGGAAATGGAGGAAGAAGTAAACAGCGTACTCCTGATATCTCTCATCAAATACAAATTATGGCTCCCATTCAAATCTAATAAAGTTTGTCCTCCTTCCTCTCAGACACACATCACTCACTAACACCAATGTGAGTACTGCAGGTAAGGGACATGCCAGAAATTTCTGAATTATTCATAGATCCAGTTACTGAAAGGCAAAGAAGGAGCAAGAATGATACGGCAATTTTCATCATCTGAGGAACTGCTCAAGTTCTTCTCTGTAAAAGGCAGAACACCTCAAGCCTTGCACCACACATTCAGAGCACACATTTGGAAGCACTACCTGTGGCAGTAGGCAGCCAGGAGCCCCAACAGCAGCAGAAGAAGCAGCACTGCTACACAGACTGTGATGGTGATGTTCCTCATCTTCACCCGCTCGGTGTGCTGCTGCTCCCACCACTCCAGATCACTGAACTGACAGCGCTCCCCGACGTAGCCCGTCACACAGCTGCCAAAAGGAAGTGACCACACCTTGTAACCAGCAGTGGAGGAAAAGCCCCAGATCATCACTTCAGTCACCTTGTCTATTGATTTACTATTGGCAATCTCCATGGAAATATTTGGCTGAATTTCATAGTCGTGAAGACAAAATTACTTTAGAGGAACAGCTGTCAAAACCTGTAGAATCCAGTATCAAAAGGGTTGGGATTTTTTTTTTTTTTTTTTTTTTTAACTGCAAAGCTATTGAATCACCTATTTAACTATACAGAGAGGCCATAATTTCCAGATTCCCCATGGGTAAAGAATAGAAAAAATAATTTTCTCTTGAATCTTTGGTATGATTAGTGTTTCTCCAGTCTTCTTTTATCTGGAGGACTGTGTGCAGTTGTGGAGGTCCCAGCACAGGAAGGACATGGAAGTGTTGGAGAGGGTCCAGAGGAGGGCCATGAAGATGATCAGAAGTCTGGAGCAGCTCTCCTAGAGGACAGGCAACAAGAGTTGGGGCTTTTCAGCCTGGAGAAGAGAAGGCTTCGAGGAGACCTTATAGTAGCCTTCCAGTATCTGAAGGGGGCCTACGGGAAGGCTGGGGAGGGACTATTTATAAGATCTTGCAATGACAGGACAAGAGGCAATGGGTTTAAACTGGCAGAGGGGAGATTTAAACTGGATGTTAGGAGGAAATTCTTTCCAGTGAGGGTGGTGTGACACTGACACAGGTTGCCCAGGGAGGTTGTGGCTGCTCCCTGCCTGGTGGTGTTCAAGACCAGGTTGGACAAGGCCTTGAGTGAGCTGTACTAGTGGGAGGTGTCCCTGCCTATGGCAGAGGGTTGGAACTAGATGAACTTTGAGGTCCCTTCCAACCTTACCATTCTATGATTCTATAATTCTTTTCTTTGAAACAGATGGTAGAGAACTTGTATTTTCAGGTCCACTTGGTTAAGGGAATCAGGTTTTAATTTGAATTCTTATTTTAGAAAAAAAAAAATATATGAATGAAAGTGTTTAAAGGGGAGAAAAAACCCAAATCTCAGGTGACTTGGAAGTATCTTTGTATTTTAGTCTTAATACAAGTTTCTTATGTAAGTCGTTTTAGATATATCTTTTAATTTTAATACAAGCTTCTTCTATAGATACTTTGAGAAACACCTTTATATTTTAGTTTTAAGCAGCTTCTGTAAGTGGTTCTAGATATATCTTTAAATTTTAAAGTCCTCTGTAGGTAGCTTTTGTTTTTATATTTGTTTGGAACACTGTAAAACCCAACACAGAAATATCTTTTCAGTGCATGAAACCATAAAATAAAAATTACTAGAAAGTAAGAAATAGGTCAAAAAAAAGTATCTTGGCCTCATTTTCCTGTCCAAGAGGAGAGACATTAAAAAAGGGAATAATGAAAGTGGAAAAAAAAAATTATTCAATTCATAACAATCTCTCAGCAGTGTACACTCAAATCCTTGTCACAATTCTTATTGGTCTAATTTTACTCGAGTGAAAAAAGCAGGGCTTGACCTGAAGCAACTTTTATCTAATGTCCTGAAAATACTGTATCAGCATTCCTTCACTCAGGCACAAGCACTCTGATTCTGTCACAAATTAGAAGGTATATATGTTGGAAGGCAGAAAAATGCTAATTTTTAAATGTAAGACCACAAGAAAGTCTTAGAATCATAGAATCAGTCAGGCTTGGAAGGGACCACAAGACTCATGTAGTTCCAACTCCCTTGCCATGGACAGGGACACCCTACCCTAGATCAGGCTGGCCAGAGCCTCATCCAGCCTGTCCTTAAACACCTCCAGGGATGGGACCTCAACCACCTCCCTGGGCAACCCATTCCAGGCTCTCACCACTCTCATGCTGAAGAACTTCCTCCTCACGTCCAGTCTGAATCTCCCCAGCTCCAGCTTTGCTCCATTCCCCCTAGTCCTTTCACTACCTGACATCCTGGAAAGTCCCTCCCCAGCTTTTTTGTAGGCCCCCTTCAAATACTGGAAGGCCACAATAAGGTCACCTCAGAGACTCCTCTTCTCCAGACTGAACAGCTCCAACTCTTTCATTCTGTTCTCATAGGAGAGGTGCTCCAGCCCTCTGAGCATCCTCGTGGCCCTTCTCTGGACACGCTCCAGCATGTCCGCATCCTTCTTGTAATAGGGACTCTAGAACTGGATGTAGTACTCCAGGTGGGGTCTCACCAGAGCAGAGTAGAGGGGGAGGACAACCTCCCTCGACCTGCTGGCCACACTTCTCCTGATGCAGCCCAGAATGTAGTTGGCTTTTTGGGCTGCAAGTGCATACTGCTGGTTCATGTTGAGCTTCTGGTCCACCAGCACCCCCAAGTCCCTCTCCTCAGGGCTGCTCTCCAGCCAGTCACTGCTCAGCCTGTATTTGTGCTTGACATTGTCTTGACCCACAGATCTAGAAGATCTGTTTTCTACTGTAAGAATTTTCAGTAATTTAAATACAAATCCTACCTGCTGTGTGATTTTTGTAAGGTGTTTTTGGTGGATGATATTTTTCCTTGACTTGGTTTGGGGATTTAATACATTACAGGCTACATGAATGAAGGCTGCCATCTAGTGAAAAATTCAGCAGTGTGAGAATCCAGTAAGGAGAGAACTCACAAATCCTGGCCCCCAAGAACATAACTAATGGCACATAATTGTGCCTCAATTTATTAAGCAGTTTCTGTCTCCAGAATTGAAGGATGTGTATATTTGGATTCTTGTTGCATGCTAACGTGTAACAAAAGAAAATAGATGTGATCCAGTTTGAAATTTCTCCAGTTGTAGAACCTTCAGTTTCAATACAAGAAACTCAGTGAGGTGTAAAATAATGGTTTTCAATGTCTCTAAAAGTGACACTAAAAATTAGTTACAGATAACAGATCTGACTGTGTCCACCTCCTGCAATGGTTTTAATAAAGGGCTTTCCTGAGCTTACGAAATTCACAGAATCACAGAACGTCAGGTTGGAACGGACACCAAGGATCATCATCTGGTCCAACCTTTCCTGCTGATAACACAGTTTAAATGAGCTGGCCCAGCAGCCAGTCAGGCTGAGTCTTAAGACTGACAAGTGTAAGGGATTCCACTACTTCCTTTGGGAGATGATTCCAATGTCTAACTGTTCTCATGGGGAAAAATTTTCTTCTAGAGTCCAGTTGGAATCTGTGCAGAAGTAACTTCTACCCATCATCCCTTGGATATTCTATGTAACCCCTTGTAAAAAGGGAGTCTCCATCCTCTTGGTAGCCACCTTTTATGGGCCATGGTAATGAGGTCTCTCCTAAGCCTTCTCTTCTTAAGGCTGAACAAACTCAGTTTTCTCAGCTTCTCCTCATATGGCAGGGTTTTGTTCTCATGGTCCTTCTCAGGATGCTTTTCAGCCACAGGGAAACATATGCACCATGATTCTAAATTCATGGCATGAAGCATCTGCCTCTTTTCCATGTGCATACATCAAATAAATATTTTTCATATTCCTGCAGGTACAGAGATCTGTAGGCAGGGGAGATGCCTCTTATTTGAAATTAAGAAAGTCTAGGACTTGACAGTGCCTGCAGGAAGGAATCACACAGAATCACAGAAGGTCAGGGGCTGGAAGGGACCTCAAAAGATCATCCAGTCCAACCCGGTACATATACCAGATCATGCAGGAATGCATCCATCCCATCTAGAGAGGGAGACTCCACGACCCCCCTGGCCAGCCTGTTCCAGAGTATTGCAGGAATGGCCTTCCTGTAGTGCAGTACAAGAAAGATCTGGAGGAATGGTGAGTCAAAGAAACCCTTCAGCACAAAGCTTGCTGTCCCCACTCCAGAGTGAGTCAGGCCATGTATACCAGGGCCACTCAAGTTTTGAGACAGAGGGAGATATGCCTACTACAGAACAGCACTTATCTTCTGAACAGGTCCTCGCAGTAGGGATCTCAGAGGAGAAGACAGGTGTTGAATTTGTACCACTATAAATATCTTCATGCTTGATTTTGAAGAAGGATATAACACAGATTCAAATGTAATCATGTCACACAATAATTTTAACTATTAAAACTAATAGTTTTAAAGACATGATTACTGTATGGGACTAGGCTATCACACTGACTACGCCAAGCCTGGCTTCTGAAAATATGAGATTCTCTTTGGTTTTATCAGTTACTGCATTTGGGGAACCAGGAATGAGGCTTCACAAAAATATCAACAGGAGGAAGGTGGTCTTGTTTTTGAGGTCACATTTCAACTCTCCCTATTTTTAAGAGGACCATCATGTTGTACCAATTCTGGAGAGACCAAGATTCTTCAAACTGTAAGGGAAGGTACTGATACAAGACTTCTCCCTGGTCTCAATCAGAGAAGACAAGACATGTGTGTCCTCTTCCATCCCATCCTGCACATGAACAGCAAGGCCAGCAGTACAAACCAGCACAATATGCACAGGAGAGACAACCTGCACCTCTTTCATAAAGCCAACACCAATTAATTTGACAACTTACCTCACATCTATAGCAAAGAACTCAGTGTTTAGGGAGCAAATCCAGTCCTACTATCAATTGTGTGACTGGAATGAGGACTTACAGTGGTCACTTACAGGAAAGAGCAGAGTATTAATAATCTCTATCAAGAGTGATGAACAGATAATTTATGGACAAATATTTCACTGCCTGCACTCAGCTGAACCCGAAAGGTACCATTCATCAGCACAGCCAATGCATATTTCTGTACTTACTTGCAGGCATAGTCTTGGAGATCAGAAACATAATTGCACACTCCACCATGGAGACAGTAGGACTCATATGAAGGAGGGCATCTTACAACATCACCTTGCACGGGGTGTGTTGAATATTCATTGCTGACGACAGTGGGGGGGACAGTAGATTCTGAAACAGTATTTGAAAAGGACACCTCAAACTTCTGGCAGCACTGGAAACATGATTTTATGAAAGAGTTTCAAAACTTCAATGTAGGGAAGTAGTTAAACTCTCTAATTTCAACCAGTTTCTTGTGTTTTGCCCATTTCCTTATGTTGCATATCAGAACATTATATCAAAATAATAAACATGCTTGATTCTAGGTTTGCAATGAATGACCTGCAGAGGTTGACGGCATCCCGTCTGTTTAGGTGTGTGAGTAGAGATCTGAAAAGAAACTGCACTGCCTGCTGATTAACCACACTTAGATGATTTTTGCAACTTATACACCTTTAGAGTGTGATAAATAAACACCATCATAAAGCAGCAGCGTCATATGTACAAGATGTACAAGGGCAACTCTATCTGAAACACTTGGATCTCAGTCTGAGAAGTTTTCTTATGCAGCTTGTTATTATGCAGATTATTTCTGCTCTGCTGCCATCCAGTTATAGAATCACAGAATTGGTGAGGTTGGAAAAGACCTCTAAGATCATCAATCCGACAGTGCCATGCCCACTAAAACATTTCCCAAAGTGCCAGATCCACACATTTTTTGAACAACCCCAGGGACGGTGACCCCACCACCTCCCTGGGTAGCCTGTTCCAATGCCTCACCACTCTTTCAGTAAAGAAATTGTTTCTAATATCCAATCTCAACCTCTCCTGGTACAACTTGAGGCACTTTCCTCTTGTCCTAGTTGATTCCATCTATGAGTAATTGTAGACTGTATTTTTTATTATTTCAGGCTAGCTCAAGTACTGGTAACATCCCTGTTAGGCATGCTATCAGGTACATCCCTAGGGAAGCAGGAAACTCTGTTGACCCAATTCTTCACAGGGTCTTGTAGCCTGCTGTGAAGCACACCCATGGTCACCTGCACAGATATCCAAACTAGAGTGAGGTGGATGTTGGTCTCTTCTTCCAAGTAGCTAGTGATAAGAAGAGGAAATGGACTCAAGTTGCAGCAGAGGAGGTTTAGTTTGGATATTAGAAAAAATTTCTTTACTGGAAGAGTGGTCAGGAATTGGAAGAGACTGCCCAGGGAGGTGGTGGAGTCACCATCCATGGAGGTGCTAAAAAATGTGGAGACAGGACATTTTGGGACACGGTTTAGTGAGCATGGTGCTGTTGTGTTTTCAGTTGGACTTGATGGTCTTAGAGGTCTTTTCCAACCTTAATGATTTTGTGGCTCTAATCTCTGCACAGCATGACCTACGGTGCAGACATACCGACACACAAAAGTAATTCTTTCTTTACTGCTTTGATACTAGAGCAAATCTATAAGTCACAACCAAACATCTACATGGCAAAGTATTTCTAGCAGTACAGCTTAGCAGAAGCACACCTACTTGCTCTCATACATTCATGGGATGGGCTTTACGACTCGCACCATTTTTATTGCAAGGTGACCTTCAATGACATTTATTTTTTAAAATTTCATTTGTGTGAGAACTGCAAATAACAAAGAGGAGTGAAATGGAGGAGTGATCTTAACATCCCCTCAGATGTGACTGTGCTCTGCAAAGAAAAATTCAGCTTGCTAGAAGAGATTATTAGGCAAAGAACTAAACCATTATGTGTTTAACACCCATGAAGACATGAGATCAGACTTAACAGCTGAGGGACCTAGAAGGCATTTCTTCCAAGTCATGCATCCTTTGAAATTATCCTTTCCTGAGCAACACCTGAAAATGCTGAATGCTTAAGTAACTCAAAAGGGTGGGGGGAAGACCTTCATAGGTGTTCTTCTTTTAAAAAGGCATAATTTCGCCTTCTTTCCAGAAGAAACAGATCTGTGACAACTACACAGTGTCCTTCCATCACCAGGCAATCATTTGCTCTAGAGTAAAAGAAAGCAAGCGGAGGAAGGACTTTTTACAAGGGCTTGCAGAGATAGGACAAAGGGGGAATGGATTGAAGCTGGAAGAGGGTAGATTTAGACCAGGTATTAGAAAGAAATTTTTTAGAGTGAGGGTGGTGAGACAGCAGGACAGGTTGCCCAGGGAGGTTGTGGATGCCCCCTTCCTGGAAGTGTTCAAGACCAGGTTGGACAGGGCCTTGAGCAACTTGGTCTAGTGGAAGGTGTGGAACTAGGTGATCTTTAATGTCCCTTTCAAGTCAAACCTAAATTCTATGATTCTATGAAAATTCAGTCTGATGAAGGGGGCAGGCACTGAATAAGGCAGTGAATCACTCAGCTCCACATTTTCCAAAATCACTGCTGTCACACTGAGATACTAAGATGATGGCCAGACAGTCACTAGTGCTGAACTTTCAGCATCTTCCTTCATTAATTCTGTAACCAGATTTTCTGAAGACTTTCAGAGTCTTTTTGAAGAACTAGCCACCAGCTCTGAAAGACTACCTTGTTCCAAAGAATTAAATGGGACTTAAATTATGTGCAATTCTTGTGCTAGCCTTCTGCAAAGGGAAAGATTCATAGAATCACAGAACACATCCAATTGGAAGAGACCTCAAAGATCATCCTGTCCAACCCTTGACCCAGCACTGAACATGGTCAACACTAAACCATGTTGCTAAGATCCAGGTCCACTCGCTGCTTAAACACTTCCAGGGTCAGTGATTCCACTGCCACTGGGCAGACCATTCTGGTGTTCGGGAACCCTTTCAGTGAAGGAATATTTCCTAATATCTAGCCTGAACTTCCCCTGATGCAGCTTGAAAGTTTGAAAAATGACACAGACTAAAATCACAAACAAAAATGTTACCTCCACGGCACTTTTATTTCTGCCATAGGTTGTGAAGGCCATTAGAAAGATTTGCCAGTACAATTTGCCAATAAAAAACAGCATTGAACTTTAATGTAGCTATTTCCAAACTAAATTCAGATCTGATCTCCTTAGCCCACCTCAACACAGCCTCCTAAAGGAATGCTAAATTGATTCACAAGCTGCCCAGTATGTCATACATTTTCCTTAATTTCCAGGTATAACAATCTATCCAAGAGCCCAGTTCTCCATTAAGAGCTGCTTCATTTCAGTTGCTCACTCCATTTACTCATTGCAGCCAGTGCCAGTTCCAGAAGCACCATCAGCACACAAGCAAGTAATGTTTCCTCCTGTGTTTGTGCAGGTTATGTTCTGTCTGCAGGCATGGGACCCCATCTTGCACTCATCAATACCTGTCACCCAAACAGTCTGCCGTCAAAAGAATAAAAAGCTTCAGAGCTTCCATTAAAAGAGCAGCAGCTGCAGCAATGCAGTCTCTTAACAGTGGGTAAAAACCGCCAAAAGACTCTCTCTCTGCAAATAAACCTTCATGGAAATCACAATGGAAAAGCAACCATCATACTCCTTACACCAAGCAATCACAGCCTCCCCAGCCTCTCAGAGCATACTATGCTGCTGCAGTAGCTCTCCACAGGAGAAGTAGAGGCTTCCTCAGGGAACATGAGTACAGCAGCGTTGAAAGATGACTTATCTATACTAGATACATTCTCCTAGAATTGCTAGTCACAGCTTGCACCCTGGATGAGTGCTGGAGTCCTGTCAGCTGGCATTCTACTTTAAAACAGCAGAAGACTTTGGGAAAGGAGTTTGTTACCTCTGTACCACCCAGCTGGTCCAACCTAAACAAAAGGTTTAGACCAAAGGAAAGGGGTCTAGAAACATACAGGTTTAACGATCTTGTGTAAACACTTAAATGAAGTGAGTCTCTGAATTACTACAAAGGGACTCCCTGATTACAACAGAAGTTTAGGCTCGTATGCCCCTGTCACCCAAATTCTGCTGGTGGCGACCTGTGGTGCTTACCCCTCAGGCTAGCATTTGCCCAGGCACTCCCATCAAAGGTGGGAACTTTAAAAGCCCAGAAATTGAGAATACATGTGCCAGATCTACTTGGGGAGGGGGGGTGGCAAAAATCTACCGTCCCAATTTGTGATATTATGGCTTAAAACACTGGGATTTTTTCTAGAGTCAAATTAACAGTCCCCCAAAAAGTATAGAAGATTCAGAGTACTTTTAAAAACAAAAATACAGGGACAAAACTGTTGCAAAATATTCCAAGAAATGTAATGTCAACAATAGAAGATTAAGTCATCTTGTAGCATCTCTGAATACACTGACATGTTTCTGGAGAGCATGCCTGCATGCTGGCATTTTAAACTAAAGGACAAACTCACTTGCCAGTTTCCAGTATTTATAGTAGATTTCAAGCCATCAAACCCAAAATTCTTTTCAGTTCTGTTTGCATTGTAGCAACACTGCATTGTTTATAAATGTGGTGAAAGCATTGCTTACCATATTGTAGACTTAAAGACTTTAGGTGTTCTGATAATACTGGGAGATACCACAATCATTCTAGCTAAGCAACTGTACCACAGACAGTGAGACCCTTGAGGCCATGCCTTGTAGGTAGTGCTGGGACAGCAAGAGGAACTTGTCACTTCTGTCTACACTTCCAACCACCCTTTAAAGAGATAGCTCTTGATCTCTGTCCACTTTAGGTAGAATGTCTTCTCAAATAACCTGCCTCTGATACTTTCAGCCCATAATAATGATTCTGTTCTTCATTTTTTAGTCATCCTTATCTAAGTTAAAGAATCAAAAGTTCAGCAAAGGTTATGTATAAATTGGGTCACATTTATGGGACTTTAAATTAAGCTATGAAGGAAAAGGAAAAAGGACAAAAGAGAAGTCAAAACTCTTATAAAGCTCTGAACATGCTGTGTGGTACTCAAATACTGGGAGGGGGAAAAACTTCCTGTTCCTTCATATTTACTGTAACAATGCATTAAAAAGTTAAGAAATGTAGGGAATGAACTAAAGACCTGCATTAGAGCTGGATGAGAAAATCAGTGGGCCTGATCATTAGCAAGACTCTAAATGTACTCGTGTTGTCAATGTCAACACCTTGAACTTCATGCCTATTAAACAGACCTGGAATTATTTGATGAGTATTATGACACACTCAATATCTGCTTTTGTTTATATTCGTGGAAATGATTTCCAATAAAGCTCTACTGCTTCACCTCCACTTCCATCCTCCCCTTCAGCCTTCCTCTCTTTTCTGCTATAGCTACTAAAAAGAGTGCAAACACCAAGAGGAGGGTATCCAGTGAGAACTACAGGTTTGCATATTGATCAGTTGTTAAGGTTGCCACACTTCATGTAGGAAGGAAAGAATCAAAAAGACTGTTTGGAGGAGCCACAGTTAGGATCCATACCCTTACCAGATTGTTCAAGGAGAACCAAAACAGCCCATTTGACAACTTCACAGTTTGATACAAGGATAGCCCACACCATAAGACACACCTCTTGCTCATTTATTCTGCCCCACCCTTCCAGACACAGCATAGCCCTCATACATACCTGTACCATAGCAATGGACTCCATCTCCAGTGTAGCCCTCCAGGCATTTACAGACATAGCCTCCTTCTGTGTTGATACAGCTTGACACACTTCTGTTGCAGTGGTCCATATTGACAGAACACTCATCAACATCTGGGAAACAGAACAAGGAAAGGGGACACATGTGTCCTGAAACCAGCATATAAATCCATAAGAAGAACTGTAAATATCAAAATTTTCTCTCAGACTGTGCTACCACTTGTCATTTGTGCATTGGGAGCAAACGTGAGGAGAAGCGCTTTGTGGTGTTTTCTTGAGATGAAATCTGATGGAGGAGGTCTAAAAAAGGTAGGTGGAATCACCATCCCTAGAGTATTTAAAAGGTGCCTGGATGTGATGATTAGGAACATGATTTAATGGTAGTGGTTTAGCAGTAGCCATAGGATTGCAAGTTCTAGGTGAGTGGTTGGACATGGTGATCTCAAAGGTATCTTCCAGCTTCAACAGTTCTACTATTCTATAAGAGTCTAAGACAGTCAACCTGATGATTTCAACTGGAAACCTAGAAGTTTCACAAATACCACTTACTTAAAAAAACAATCCATTTGGAGGGAATGATTCTACTTTAAACTAGCTTTTATATTCCTAAGCCCTACTCAGAGAGAAATTTTGCTTTGAGAAAGAGCACATAAGCTAAAAACAAGGCAACAACAAAAAAAAAAAAAAAAAGGGATATTGCAGTGAAAAGTAAAATTACACCCATTTCACCACCCTATTTTTTTTTCCTTTGCCTTTCCATAGCAACACAGACTCCTGAGAGTCTTCATGCTTAGATCCCAAATTCCATTTCTAATGCATTCCAGTCTTGGCCTTTAAGAGCAAACAAAGAGCATAAATTTACGTTGTATGCAAGTCCAAAAACATAAAGGCCACTCTGAGCAATGTGTTGTCTGCTTGTTAGAATCTCTTTCTAGCGCTGGAAAGAAAGAAGAGTAGCACTTTTACCTAAACATGTATCAGGAATACTAATTTGTAAGAGCTTCATGAACACGTACCCCTAAATTTTACATCAACTATCATGTCCATGGGCTGAGTCTTTATAATTAGGAATTTTTTATAACTAAATACATTATGCTTTTATTTCTATTATCCCCATTATTGCCTGTTAATATTAATAGGATTAACATTCATGACTCAGGGGAAAAGAAGGCCTGTGATAATTAGCCATTTCATCTCACACACTCTCTGCTCATCATCCCCTTCAAAACAAGCAATAACATTGACCTTTCTGTGATGGCTCACGCAGCAGAGGTGCCAGTATGAGAAAAGATAGATTTTTCATCCTCTCCCTCAGTCTACAGTTTTCCAGAAGGTTGTATTAGTGGGTTTTTTGGGTTTTTTTACCATAGCATGATTTCCCCTTCCTGTTAAATCCTTTCAAACACTGGCACACAGCACCGTCTTCTAGCAAAACACACTGTGCATTGACATCACATTCTAATACAGTGCAGTCATCTTGATCTACAGCATAAACAAAAGCAAAAATACTATTAGATGCATTTGCACAAATCAAAGGAGATTCTTTATATTAAGAAAAAAAAACATCACAAAAAACCTCACAATAACAAGAAAAACAGAATATAGAGTCAACGTCTGAAACGTAGCTTTCCAGGATTAATGACAAGTCAATGCAAACTGAAGGTTGTAGTGAGGTGAGTATTCATATCACTTCTCTAGTATTAAGTGATAGAACAAGAGGAAATGGCCTCTGGATATGCTAGGGGAGGTTTAGGCTCTATATAAGGAAAAAAGTCTTTAACTAAAGAGTGTCAGGTGTTGGAACAGGTTGCCAAGGGAGGTGGTGCAGTCACCATCCCTGGAGGCGTTCAAAGAACGTGTTGATGTGGCAATTCTGAATGCGATTCAATGGCCATGGTGGTGTTAGGTAGGTGGTTGTAGTCAATAATCTTAGAGGTCTTTTACAACCAAATGATTCTGTTCTATGATTAGGGCTGCAGTCTTTGTCTAGCCGGAGCTGAAGTATTCATTCAGTATTACTGTATGCAAGACCTGTTGTACAACTGAATGATAAAGTGTCACCAAACATAGGCGCAATTCAGTGGTTTGACTGCAGTTTTGTCCAGAAGTGTTTAAATATACTTATAAAATCTAAGGGAGAGACCTTCACAAGTGTTTCAGAGATGGTTATTTTCTAAACTTGGATAATATTGTCATGTTTTGTTGGTATAGCAAAAAAACCAGGGAGACAAAAAAAAAAAAATAGTGGCCTAATTGCAAAGACCAAACTTCTTGAAGATGGGTTACAAGCATGAATGCAACTAGTCTTAATGCTGAGCCTTTCCTTTCTTTAAGGGCTCTGATTTTTGTCTGTTTTATAAACCTGTTCAAAGTCCTGCAGTAAAGTAAGACATTATCAGAGTCTACCTGATACCATGATTTCAGCCATCAGCATTTTCTGCTTTTCCCCATTTTCCTTGAATATTCCACTGCCTTGTGTGTTCCGGAGCAAGGCTTCTGGTGTTGGCGTCAGTATCACCTCCTTGTGCACAGAGCCACTTTCTGAAGAGGAGAAAAGCTGACTCAGGATCTTTAAATCTACTGACCTAACTTCCTGATTTTCTATCACTTGTCCAATTTCCAACAATCTTGGTAGTTTCCTTTTAAAGTAAACATCAGTATCCTGAGGAAAGGACCTGGGAGTGCTGTTGGACAGCAGGTTGACCATGAGCCAGCAATGTGCCTTCATGGCCAAGAAAGCCAGTGGCATCCTGGGTTGCACTAAAAAGAGTGTGACCAGTAGGCCAAGGGATGTTCTCCTTCCCCACTTCTCTTTGCTGGTGAGGCCTCATCTGGACTATTGTGCACAGATCTGGGCTTCCCAATTCAAGGACGACAGCAGACTACTGAAGAGAGTCCAGAGCAAGGCTGTGAGGATAATGAAAATTGTTCTAGTGAACAACTCTCTTGTGAGCAAATGCTGGGAAACCTGGGGCTGTTTAGCCTGGAGAAGACTGATTGGGGTTCTCAATGATTATCAATATTTAAAGAATGATTATCAGAAGGATGGAGACAGACTCTTCTGAGCGGTGTCCAGTCACCGCTGGACAAATGTCAATGGGAACAAGCAGGAACACAGGAGATTCCATATAAAGAAAAGAACTTTCACTTTGAGGATGGCAGAGCACTGGAACCTCTTCAGAGGTCCCTTCCAACACCTACCATTCTGTGATTCGGTAATCTCCCCAGTCTCACCTATTTCTGACCTCAAATAATTCTGCAAATTATTCACTGGTGGGTTTTCTCATATACAGAAGACAAGGAATGCAACTCGTTGCTCACAATACTCAGCATTGCACACGTCTCTCTTATCGCTAAGGGAAAGGTTACAATGATCAAAATTACAACACCATAGCCCCAGAACAACACCCCAGTGTTGACATTCTTCAGAGAATCAATAATAAATTTAAGTAGAACAAGGTGAATATTTTCCAGTGTGATGTCAGGATCCTCAGGGGGTTGAAAAAGGCTTTTTGGAACTATAGGGTTGTACCTGTTGTTGTGTTGGGAGCATTCAGAGTACGACAGGTTTTCCCATCTTCAGTTTTTCCAAATCCTGGATAGCACATGCAATGGGCAACTCCAAAATGGTTTTCACAGATCTGCTCACAACCTCCATTCTCATAAAGGCAAGGATTTGCCCCTAATACAGAAAAATAGGGAACTTAACAAGCTGCTTCTTCAGTCAACATCTCCTTTTAGATGTGCAGAGTTGAAGCATATGAAGTATCACTAAAAATATCCTTTATTATTTCTCTTTTAATATTTTCAGTTTCAACATTCCCTGAAAGAACATTACAAGGACATAGGGAAGGTACGATTACCTTCTCTCATTCCTGGTCTATTGAATTACTTTTTTTTCTGCTTACAGGGATGTTGTTGCCAACTGAAAATCAAATTACTCCATCCCAAGTTAATAAACCTTATAAAAAAATTTCACCATGTCATTCGTTATTGTTTCTATGTGTGAAGGGTGCTGATAATCTAGGATAAACAGGAACTATAAGACTATCACAGTCTGGTGGCTGCTGATCAGCATCTACTTTGGGGCAGGATTATAAATATACAGAATCTGATAGCATTCCTGAGACACATGTCCAGATGATGCATTCAGTAATGCCAGCCTGACTATGTAAGGCATCTTGAAGAGCTTGTTTTTGAGGAAAGAATCCTTTCCTCAAGGACATCTAGTCTACTGGTATCAGTGAACAAGAGGAGGCTAGAAGGGAATGACTGCTTGATTTTTGCAGTGTACCTGGTTTCGCCAAAGGATGAACTACAACCATTGATGAGGGTCTCAGCATGCTGCCTCGAAGACGTACCCTGTTTTGGCCGGTCTTCTTGTCCACCCTCATTAGTGATGGCCTAGCCCAGTCAGAAAGCCAAAGGTGATCCTCAAACACCACTACATCAAAAGGGTGGCCTACAAAGAAATTAGATTTCTCATTTCCACCTCTGTAGAATATGCACAAGAGACCACTTAGACAAAAGCATTATCTGCATATAGGTCTTCTAATACACTGGCATAGTTATAGCCACTTCTCCACTTTCTTGTCTCATGTGGAGGAACAGGCGACTGCAAATAGTGGACCATGGACACATGTTACTTATGCACCTGGCAGAGGAGGCTATGGTGCTTGGCTCAGTAAAATCTCAGTACTGCCAGCGAACTCCAAGCAGATCAAGCTCACCAGTTACTTCTACTTGGAATATCATCATTTCTTGAAGTACTGGCACTGTGACTTGCCTTTTAGAAGTGGACTGCCTCCCTCCTCTGCCAATAAGTGGCCCAGTACAGAGCTGATGAAGTACACAGCTCCTTTTACAGTCTTCATGTAATAGGGTGGAGAGGAGCTCATAAACATATTTGGGTTTAAAAGTAGAACCGTGGCATCATCAAAGAAGATAGAAATACATGAAAAATGAATAATCACACAAAGGTTTTTCCACAGTGCAAATCCAACCCACTGCATAAGCAGAAGGAAAGATTGTGGTGTTTGCTGCATTGGGCAGGTGCTTACAGAGCGTTTTACTCACATATGATAGTAGGATATAGCAGAGAAGCAGAAATAATCTCTATTTTGCATGCACCTGTAGTGAATTAGTTCTCAGTACAGGAGCACTAGAGGGAGCTACTGTAATAAAAATTGACGTTCCAGTAGAACAGGAGATGCCACCTTTTCATCCTTCAGTGTACAGCTGTCCAAGAACAGAAACTGAGTTCTGACCTCACTACAGCATTAGCAAACCATCAGGATACCAAGACTCTCTGCCTCTCTAAATTCATACCCCTACAGGTCTGCACTTATCTCTTTCACTTCTTTCCATAAAGTGCTGATGTTTTTCTCCCACCTCCGAACAACTGGATTACTGCTCCGAACCTACTTCCTTTCCCATGCCCTGTGATTCCCCAACATTCCTAGCTCTCCACTATTTTTGACAATACAAAATACTGGCTGAAATCTTTCAACAGGTTTCAAGGTCCTCCTTTGTAGATTAGTTGCCAGGTGAAGCATACAGCAGAATATATACGGCAGAGGAAATGGGAGGACTGCTGGGAACTCACTCGGTTCAGGACTTTTGATGAACTGGAAATCACTTCTCCCTCCAAAACCTCACTCTGCTCACCTTCAAACAAGTGGGAAGGCATCTGGCTTAGGAGATGAACGCAAGCATTCTCGAAAAACAGACTAGAACAACAGCTGCTTAACAGTGTAACCACAAAGTCTTTACCCATGGCAGACAGGGTGTTGACCCAAGAGTCCTCATTCTGCCCATGTTTTATATTCATATCTATAAAATGATGCCCAGAGAGATATAACATATAAAGCCAACTGCCCTCTCCAGACACTAATTCACCACATCTAAGATTCTCGACCATCGTTTACTTTAGATGTGGTACAACATCAGTTCCTCGTTGCTAATGCTTCTGTTCATCTGCTCCAGAGCAACACAATTACATGTCAAACAAAGAGATTTCAGCCATAACAACTACCAGCATATTGCATAAATAATTCTTCCATTCAGGACATATGATGCATTTAGAATCATCCTAGTGTTAACACTGTGCAGATGAAGGCTTGCTGCTCAAAGACTCTAATGATTAAGGTTAATTCTCTTCCAGCTTATGTCACTATAACTCACTGGTGTAATTAATACAGCAAAACCTGAATTACACTAAGCAGCTATGCGTGGAACAAGAAAACCACATTTTAAATGTTTCCCTTCTTTTCATTGCTCTGTGAAGTCAGAGAAGTTCTCTGCACAGTGCAAGGTGGCTGGTTAGTAAAAGCAGAGAGTGTTAGCAGGCTGTCCTTTCACTACAGTGAAAAAATAGAAGTCGACTGGGTAAGTGATGCCATTAACCTCAATGCAGACTTGCTTGGGGTATACAGCACAGCTCACTGACAAGCAGCAGTAGGTAGTTATCAACCCCAAGGCCTCACCTACATCATTCTGTGCAAGAATTCGACGACCAGAGCCATCCAGGTTTGCGCTTTCAACCACCGACTGCTTAGCATCACACCAGTACACCTTGTTGGCCAAGTAGTCAAGAGCTATTCCACTGGGCCACACCAGGCCAGTGCTGGCTATAACCTGGCGATCGATGCCTTCTAATGAAGAGCTGTCAACCCGAGGATTGACCCCCATGTCAGTCCAGAATAATCTCCTTTAGAAAACAAAAAGCATGCAGGAAGTCGGTAAGTAAATGTTTGTCCTGCTCTCCGTGGAGCTCTTTCAAAGCAGAAAGATAGGATTGGAGCAATACAAGCCTGGGACACATGAGGAAAAGTGTACACCTCAAGCAAATATATTGGCTGCTGATCTTTTCACACTTGCCGTAAGATTCCAGGTGATTGCACTGGGATTTATGTAGAATCCCTGCTCTGTCAATTGGCACAAAACCTTGGAAAAAACAACTCACATATATACTATCTGCTGCCCCTCCATAACTGCTTTTTTCATTTCCACATGACTGCTGATAGCACTTTAGCAAATCTAAACAGCAGACAATATATTTGCCAGCCCTTTGGCTAAGGAAACCTGTAAGAATGCACAATGGGAACAAAATTACCCACTACTCATGGAAAGCAAGATAGAGTCCTTAGGTTATTCTGTTTTTAAAAAAAATAAGCCTGTATCTGGTTTTAAACTTGAGCAGGATGGATTTAGGTTGGACATAAAGAGGAAGTTCTTTACAATGAGAGTTGTGAAATACTGGAACAGGTTGCCCAGAGAGGTGGTTCAGGTCCCATCCCTGAAGACATCCAAGATCAGACTTGATGTGGTCCTGGGCAGCCTAATCTAGTTGGAGGTGTCCCTGATCATTGCAGGAGGGATGGACAAGATGACTTTTGAGAGTCCCTTCCAACCTAATGCAATCTGTGAATCTGGCTCAGCTTCCTTTCTTCTTTTAGTAAAATGATGATTGTCAGGGTGTTCCTCTGGGAGCCCTACATGTTGCTCACTGAGTGGGTAACAAAGCTAGTGAATGGTCTAAAGAACAAGTATTGTGAGGAGCAGCTGAGGGAACTGAGGCTGTTTAGTCTAGAGAAAAGGAGGGGGGACCTTCTCACTCTTTACAACCCAAAAGGAGGTTTGAGCCAGGTTTGGGTCTCTTCTCCATAGTAACCAGTGATAGGATGACAGGAAGTGGCCTGAAGCTGTGCCAGGAGATGTTTAAATTGGACATCAGGGAAAATTTCTATACTGAAAGAGCCTGGTCAAGCATTGGGACAGGCTGCCCAGGAAGGTGATTGAATCCCCCATCCTTGGAGGTGTTCAAAAAACATGTAACATGGCACTTTGGGACATGGCTTAGCAGTCATGGTGGTATTGGGTTGATGTTTGGACTCTATGATTTTAGAGGTCTTTTGCAACCCTGATGATTCTATAGGTGAGTACTGGTTTTCAACAAAGAGGTGGTGTTAGATAGCAGCTCAAAAAGTGAGGGTAGCCCAGACGACAAATTCCCAGGCTTCATCTGGCCCTGTCAGGTTTACTGAAATAACCCTGAGATTCACTTAGCTTTACTTACATGAGCAATTCTAGGCAGTTCTGGCATCAGCACTTTCAAGACTCTTAATTATGTCTCAGTACTCCCTTTAATACTGACTTTGCAGTTATGGGCATTGCTATAACATCTCTTCCTCCTTTTACCATTAATTTTCTCATAAGAGAGGTTTTACTGATGCTCCACCTTCCTTTTCCCTTTGTAACCTTCGCTTCCACCAATAATTCCAATAAACAATCTCCTCGAACCTGATCGTTCCTAAAAGTTTTCCTGCACAATGTCTCTCTTGTGTTCAATCTCTGCTAAAAGTTTCTTTCAGATCTTTCATGTCCAGAGTGAAGCTAGCAGAACATTCTCCCCAACTCAGTTTCATTCCTTCATCTGTCAGTACTTGGTTATAGCAGTATATGAGCATCAGAAAGGCAATATTTTTTATCAGTTCAATAGATTTTTAAGCCATCGTTCCACAGGCATATTGACTGAAATACAGGAGGCTTTGGCACTGATGAAAATGGACAGAATTTCATCAAGAGTTTAAACATACAAAACTCCTGTGATCATCTCAGCACTAAACAAGATATAAGGTGAATTTAAATCAACAAATCTCCACAACAGTAAATTTAGTTTAGTTTCTTCAGAAATTGAAACACTACCGGAACTATCATAGGATGACTTAAGTTGGAAGGGACCTTAGAGATCATCTACTCCAACCTCCCCACCATGGGCAGGGATCACTCTCAATTAGACATGGCTGCTGAAGGCCTCATCCAACCTGGCCTTAAATGCCCCAAGGTAGAATGCATCCACAACCTCCCTGGGCAGCCTGTTTCAGAGTCTCACCACTCTCATACTGATGAACTTCTTCCTAAGATCTAGTCTGATTCTACTCTTCCTTATCTTAAGATCATTCCCTCTTGTCCTATCATTAGGAATCCTTGTGAAAAGTTCCTGTCCAGCCTCCACGTAGAGAAGTGTTGATTAGGAGTTACTACCTTCTCCACACTAATAGATATGGAATCATCAAAGTTTGTATTGTGGTGCTTACAACCATCAGGGTGATGTCAACTAGCTTATGCTTTTCCATGTGAACACAAGGAAAGGCTTTTTCACTATGGAGGTGACAGAACAGTGGAACAGGCTGCCCAGAGAGGTTGCAGAATCTCCTTCTCTAGAGATGTTCAAAACCTGCCTGGGCATGTTCCTGTGTAACCTACTGTAGGTGATTCTAGGGGAGTTGGACTGGATGGTCTTTTGAGGTCCTTTCCAGCCTCTAACGTTCTGTGATTCTGTGATGCTTTTCTTCAGCTTAAACTGCATGCACTATGCTTAATGCTCCTGAGTTTTTGGAAAATCCATATCAGAAATTAACACATCTCAACTCACAGAAGTAATCCAGCAACAGAACACTGCAGTTCATACAGCTCTGCAGGACAATGACTATCCTGAGGCTGATACACTTTTTGACTGCCCAAAGGCAAGGCTGACATGTTCATTTTTAAAAAGCCTCCCCAAGTATTACAAAATTAACCACATTCATCACTCCTTACTTAGCAAATGGGTGAATGGCAATCCCTCGGGGCTGGGAGATATTCTCCCAGATGATATTTTTTCTCTGCATTCCATCCAGGTTGCTTCTTTCAATGCATGCCTTCCTGTAACACACACAGAGCACTGTTAGGTCCTCCCTGCTATGTTTTAAAATACTATCTCGGACAGAACACACTAAGTTTTTCAATTGCTTTAGTTTAGCACAAAACTAATAAACAATTTTACAACTATGAGAAATAATTCTGCTAGCGGGGGATGTCTAGTTGTATTATCAACAAGTAATTCATGTTATCTCCTCTAGAGCATGATGATAGAATACCTGCTGCTTTGCAGGAGATACGAAGTTCTCCTTTTTTGGGCAAATAATGAGTTGGAAGTAAGATGACTACTACATAACATTAGCTTTAAAGAGAGTCAGGAGGAAAAAAAGCTCCTAACTGAATGGCATTATCAAATGTATAAGGAATTTTTTTTTAATAGTACTTTTACATAGCATTTTTCATCCAGAAATCACCAAGCATTTGACATACTGTATCTATTTGACGGGAAACAATGAAGCTAAGATCTTTGTGATAATAAATGTTTGACAGAGTCAGGTATAGAATCTCCATTGCCAATCTCCTCACTGCTTTTCCAGAAAACTGTACTTATTGCTACAAATTTCACTTTGCCAAATAAATATCAGCCTCTACCTGAAAGCAAGCTTACAGCCTTGCATGCCTATCTGAACCTGCAAAGAAAGGCCGGGCAAAGATGGGGAAAAAAATTAATTTGTGCAAATATGGAATACAAACAGGTAACTGCAGTGAGCAAGAAGGAAGCAGCACCCTTGGCTCTTGTCTCACAGAAGGGAGCACAACAATTTCCCATTTCACATGAAACACTGGCATGTTAGTACAGGAATGCAAGCATGCAGATGGGATGGTACTTGCCAGAAAGAAGGCGGACTGGGAGCATATTTAAAAGGGAGAAGGAGTGTGATCTGGACATTCAAATCCACTTTTTATTGATTTGTGAATTATGACTCATATTGAAGTATCAAGAACATGAGTTCTGAGCTCCCCACTTCACAAAGGACAGGGAACTCCTTCAGAGAGCACAGCCAAGGACTACAGAGATGATCGGGAGACTAGAATATCTCTCTTATGAAGAAAAGATGAGGGACCTAGGGCTTTTTAGCCTAGAGAATGCTGAGGGAAGATTTTATCAATGGTTATAAATAATTAGAGGGTGGGTGTCAGGAGGATGGGGTCAGTCTTTCTCAGTGGTGCACAGTGACAGGACAAGAGGCACGAACTTGAACACAGGAAGTTCCACCTAAATCTGAGGAGGAATTTCCTTGCTTTGAGGGTTGAGGGTGGCAGAGCACTGGAATAGACTGCTCAAAGTAGTTGTGGAGTCTCCTTCTCTAGGGTCATTCAAAACCCATCTGGATACTGTCCTGTGCAACCTGCTCTGGGTGAACCAGGTCTGGCAGGGGTGTTTGACCAGATGATCTCCAGAGGTCCCTTTCAACCCCTGTCATTTATGACCACTCTTAAGAGGTTTTCATTACGTGTTCTGATCTGACATTGTCTTTTCACCAAAAATCAGTTTTGTTTCCCTCTGCACGTAAGGTTAGGTATCAGATGAAATGTGAAGTCACATTATCTGCCAGTGGTCATTTGTCTTTTATCAGAGATGATTGACAAAGACCCTCCATTATCTTAAAGGGGCATGACTCCAGCTGTCAACAACTCTGACTCTGTCCAAGATGTACTCAGTGCAGTAATACTCATTATTTTTATATATATACACATAGATATACCTATATATACAGACATACAGAGTATGTCTCTAAATACAAGTGCATACATATATATTCCCATGCACATGTGCACATAAATATACGTGTATAGGCAGCACATGCTTTAAATTCCTTGCAACTGAGTCCAAACCCTTGCTTCTTGGAAAGACAAAGATAAAAATACAATAGCAGACTCGAAGTGAACTTCCAGCATCTCAGTTTTAAAGAACCTTCCAACTGTGTATACTTGAGATTACAGCTACCCAAACAGAATGTGAAGCCTGCCTGTATTTAGAGTGATATCTGAGCTATTTCTGTATCACCAGTCATTTATTCCAAATATTTTATGGCATGCTCACACATAAACGCCCTATGGAACACGTACCCTCTGTCTGTCCAGTACAATTTACGGTTAATCCAGTCCACAGCAAGGCCTTCAGCTGTGTCTATAGCTTCATGAATGACTTTTTCACGAAGTGAGCCATCCAGATTAGCTCGTTCTATCCATTTCAGGGCAGTGTGGGCAAAATAAATCTGTGAAGAAATAATAGATGAAGTGTTATTAGTTCCCATCTCACTTTCTGCTCTATTTCCCCTAATAGTTCCACTTCTAAAATAACTTTTCCATCTTGAAATTTCCCTGAATTGCTTATTCACCAAAAGCTGCAGAGGTAACCTGTGATCCCTGATCAAGTAAAAAAGACACTTATCCTTCAACCAGGATGACTTTTACAGGCAGTGCATGCTTAGCTGTAAATCCTGGTTGCCCTATATAACAGCCCTCTGAATATCCTGCGGTTGTGTTTCAGTGAGCAGCTACCTCACATGAAGCACAGCTGAGGAAGCAAAAGTAAGATCAGGCAAAAAGGAGCACATCAACATTTCACTGTCAGCTCATTTTAAAAAGGGGGAAGCAAGAAGAATAGGGTAGGTGTCTGTGTGTGTGTCAAGGAGACAGGAAGGGAAAAGGAGTTAGAGAATTTGCTTCTATTTTTTTCTTCTTTCAGTCTCTGCTTATCTTAATTTTTTAACAAGTGCCTGTCCTGTAAGGCTGTAACATGTCCAAAACAGGTTTCTTGGGTTTGGGTCAAAATAAAAATGCTCTGCTGGTGAGGAGACCACCTTTGTGTTTTCCAAGGATAAAGAATAAGAGAAGTCTTGTAATTGATATCCAGAGGGAGCCAAACACTGTACGGCACAAGGATATGCAAAGCAACACAGAGGCTTTCTTTGCATCTGGTCACAACAAAGCAAATGCCTTTGTTTTAAAGCTAACCATGAAACCAAACAAAGCAGGAGAGATGCCTCCAGTAACAGACCAGCTAATTCAGTTACCACAAAAGATTAGATAGAGCAATGCTGAGCTAATTCATCTTGGACCTCAGCTCTGTGCCACCAGGATCAGACTGCTGCAGCCTGGCTGGTCCCCTGCACATCACCCCATCTTGCCACTGCCGCCTCCACCACGGCACAGAGCTCCCTGCACCAGCGGAAGAAGAGCACACTCCCAGTGTCACTGGTGCTGCTGATTTACATTGGGCACAGCCTAGACAACTGCTAATTCCCTATTTCAGGAGCAAGTGGCAATGTTCCAGCAGAGCCTGAAACAGTCCCCTTGTAACACAGATCTGGTAACATTCACATGTGTTTAGCTGTGTCCACCCAGGCCTTGAGATGTTAGCAGCAATTTAACTGAGCTGCTCATCAGCTTTCATGTACCATCTATTATCTTTTTGTAGCACCTTGCATCGTAGATAAGTCTTCCCATGGGAAAATATAACTATCTGCCACAGAAGGGTTAACAAAGCACAGCTGAACTCTTTTCCAACTCTGCAGGGAAGGAATAGGACACTGAAAGCAGCCACAAACAACACTTTGTGTAGAGAAGATTCACATTTCCAACAGCAATATCTTTTATCATAAGGAATACATTTTGTGAGAGTAATAAACTCAGTGATCATTCAGCAGTTTTGTTCAATACAGCAGGAACACAGAATTAATTCTTGTGAAGGCTACTCCTAGTAGGGATGATGGGATGTATCTCCACAGGAAAAAAAAAAAAAATGATAGTGTTGCTTTTACAGTTACACAGTGAAAAAACCCAGTATTTCCAGAAAACATCATTGAAATCTTAAGGGAGAAAACTATCAACCACACAAAAGTTCTTTGAAATTGAAATTACAACTAAGGTGAATTTAGATATCCAAATTCTCTGCAAACTAACCATGTCAATATGCTAAGCACACCCAACTGGTAAGTAAAGAACCAAACTCAGTGCTCAACTAGTGTTTGGCATCCTATATTGGTTGTATACCTGGACAGGCAGAAGAACAACGAGCACCACGACAATGAGCAGCACAACATGTAATCTGGATCACTGACAGCAGAAAGGTTAAGGCACATGAAAGCCCAATCCATTTGTCCTTGCAACACTTCAAAATCCTCTCATTTTTAATGCCTCACCTTATTTTCCACCGGGTCAGAATCCAGTGCTAAGACTGTTCCCATCTGCCAGTCAAGTAAACTTGCATAATCTGTTCCATCAAAACTGATCTGGCGGATATCTTGGCCATTGGCAAACAACAAAAATGGCTTAGGACCTGTTGATGAAGTTTGCACATATGTTAATTACACTAGATTCAATTCAAAACAATCTCTAGACTGCATTACTGCCTATGTAACATTTTAATAGGTAATGGTAGAACGCAATAAGGAACAGAAGCACAAAGAAATTAAGACACTTGTTCTGCATGCTACTTGCCTCAGAAGTAAAAACTAAATATGAATATAGATTTTCAGCATCAATGCCTTGCTCAAGATCAGCCCCAAAGTATGTAATAAAGGTAGTCACAAGCCCTGCTGTGTTTCACCCTGATTCACTTAACCTCAGGACAATGCTCCCTCTTCATTTCACAGCATCACCATAAATGCCAGAGCATTTGAATTGCATATTTTGCCTGCCACAGTAAAAGCAAGAAAAATATTATCCTCCAAAAAAATCCCCAAGGTTTTTCTTTATTCCTGAAATAAATCACAAACTTCTCCTACCTCCCCTCTCTCATGCAATTGCTGATACCTTGCTGCTCTTCAGGATCTGCCCTTTTCTTAAAAGAAACAGAAGGGTCTGGAATCCAAACATACACATCAAATTCTTCGGCTTCCTGGGGCCAGTGGGGAAGAAATATCCTTCTAGGAATGTCCTTCAACAGATTATTCTTTGCCCTGTTCTCCAAATGTAGACATTTCAACTTCATATCTGTAACACTGGGCAGAAACTACACCTACATTTATATGAAGGCACAAAAACTTGAATGCTACAGACAGATCTCTGCAGTACAGGATCCCAGAGTGAAGTGCAAAAGTTATACAGATCAAATCTCCTCTGAGGGAGATTGAACCATACATACTGGTGGCTGTTCTGGCCTATTTGCAAAATAGATTATTTTCCAAACAGTTAATACATCCCAAGTTTGACTAAATAACTTTAAAACAGTGCAAAATCAAAATTGGATTCCAGTTATGCAGTTGGTTTTAAAGGATTCTAAAGTGATTTTGCTTTTATTAGCAGAAATATGCAGTCATACCAAGATACCAACCTATAGCAGAGCAGTGCCTTCTGTCTCGCTGAAGCTTATATCCAGGAAAACAAGCACATTCCCAGGAGGATGGGCTTAAAGAAGAGCATATCTGACTACAGCCACCATTGTCTGGAGATGTACAACCTTAATAAGAACATTTGAAAAATTTAACTTTGCCATTCTAAGAAAAACAAAACAAAACAAACAAACAAACAACAACAAAAAATGGCAATACAAGCGAGAGAATGCTTCACTCTGCTTGGATTTCTGCAGTGCAAAGCATCTCAGTGACTGATAGAACCACTGGAAGGTCCTCTGCAAAAGCAGAAGTCTAGTGAAGTGAAAGCAAATTACCAGTAAAATCTTTCAGAGTTTTTCCTGAAAATCCACAACCCAATCTGATCTAGTTGGAGGTGTCCTGTCCATGGCAGGGGATTAGAACTAGGTGATCTTTAAGGTTCCTTCCAACACAAACCATTCTATGATTGTTAAGATGGGAGGGTGACAGGGCAGGATGTAGGAAAAGGGTTTCCATTTGTTCATTATTTCAGGGAACCCTTTCTCCTGCACAGATCTCCATGTAAAGAAACACCAAATTAATGCTGTTCACTAGGCTAGGACGGTGAATTGATGCTTTCTATTACAACAAACCAAGACTTCATACAAAAAGAAACTATTCATTCTTTGGGCTCTACAGTGGTTATAGCTTCAATGTCACCCTGAGCTTACTCAGTGAAGTGTCCCTAGTAAAAACAGCAACACTGACTAAATCTACACAATATGGAAAGGGTGTAAAAGGGAAGGGGATTTTTCAAGGTGTAAGATTGACAGGAATGAAGATATCTTGATTGCTAAAACTGAAAAGATTGATTTGAAAAGCTACAGTCTCCTGAATCTGGAAAGCTTGCTGGACTGGGGAACGACAGTGCATGTAGCAGTCCCAAGTATTCTGACTGCAAAAAATTCCATCTGTGATTAATGAGATTAAATCGTTTTAAGTTAAAGTGAATCTGAGTTGCATAATGTCAATAAAGTAAT
The DNA here is from genome assembly GCA_013399055.1 of Ramphastos sulfuratus. Classification (NCBI taxonomy): domain Eukaryota; kingdom Metazoa; phylum Chordata; class Aves; order Piciformes; family Ramphastidae; genus Ramphastos; species Ramphastos sulfuratus. The sequence continues at coordinate 16,387 of WBNM01037752.1, read as the reverse complement.
CTTCAGCTTTCAACCAAGCTCTAATTTTGTACCTGTATTTCCACTCAAACATAAATTGTAGATGTCTCCTGCAACATACATCTGAGAGACACCTTGATCTGTGCTGAGAACAAAAGAATTTGGCTTGCAAATATTGGAATTTGCTGCTTTAAAAAAATTTATTAATAACCAAAGAGGAATATTGCTCTTCTACTCTTTCAAAGTGCCTGGCTTTCCATTGCCTCCTATCTTGTAGAATCAGGGCAGGATTGTACTGTGCAAAATGAGTGCAAAATGTCTTCGTTCATTTCTGCCCCTCCATGCCAGGAATAAACAGTTTGGCAGTCACTACAGCTAGGAAAAAAGTTACTTACCCGTGCATGCTTTGCCATCCATTTTGAGTACAGATCCTTCAGGACAAAAGCAAACAGGCCCTTTAGGTGTTTGAAGGCAACCATGGCTACATTTGGTGTCATTCCCTGTACAGGAAATCAGCTCTACAGTAATTTAAAGAGGGAAAAAAACAAACCAAAATAAAAAAAACAACTTAAATTATGATAAAGATTTTTACTAAGCTCCCCAAAAGAGCTTAGTAACACTTCCTTAAACCACAAAAAAAAAAAAAGATAAAATAAAATAAAATTCAGCAAAACAAAATAATAAAATACAGTAAAATAAAAATTTATTTAAAAAAAATAAAAAGTGAAGTGTGATGTTGAGAAAGCAACACTTCTGTAGCCTTTCTTTCTGAGATTTCCTTGAAAGGTTTGTAGAGTTAGATAATGGTTGGAGTTGGTGATCCAAAGGTCTTGAGCAACCAAAACAATTCCATAATTTTATGTTTTGGTCTGGTTTTTCCCTCCATTTTTCTCCCACTCTCTCCTAATTATAATGAAGAAGAAAGGCAAAATTCTTGGGTCCTTAAAGCCACTATACTGATAGTTTTTACATTTTTCAAAATTGTATGAAAAGATGTTATCAAAATAGAAACAAATTAGAAAACTTTCTTTTTTACAACCCAGCAAAAATACATCAGGTTTGGAAAGCTACAAGGAAGTTATATGGAAAGCATAAGTATAAAACACAAAGAGAATGAGGAACAAAATGCTTTTCATCCACTCCAAGAGTAGGAGAAAACTCAATGAAAACAGGAGATGAACCTTCTGGAAATAAAGCTCTGTTCACAGTGGCATGTGGGAACAGAACCATCTGAGGACCTGGCAATACCTTTCCTTTATTTTCCATTATAGTTGTTGGAGTGACAACATTTTTGTGAGTATTTATTTAATGCAATTTCACAGGATATGCTTCTTCCACCTTCCATACTGCAGTGCTGCATCTCTTGATACCAATTCTCATGCCATGCAGCAACATCCACTGGCTGATGGGAACTAGTGCAAGTTTCCCACTGCTGCCTTTTTCTTAATGGCTTAAATAGAGCGTAGCTGTTGCGAATATTCCTTCTCCAGGACAACTGTGCCTTAGACAGGGTTGTTCTAACCCCTTAAGCACAGAGAATAGAGTCAAGAAACTAGTCTTGTGTTTCTTTCTGACCAGAGCTGGTGGTTTTAGTCAAAGAACTTTGTAAATAACTTGGAAGATAGAGTATCAAAACGTCTGGTTAGCATGTGGGCTTCTCACCTTGCATCTCATTCTCTCTCAAGTTGTGTATTTGGTGACATATCTGCCTTGTGCTGCAGTCATTAAGGAGTTATACTGTCCATGCTGGATCCCTAGCCTGTGTTAGAAAAACCATCATTTTCTGTCTAATTTGAGCCACTCAAAACTCAGTTCAAGCTAGCTATCCAGAGCAGAACTGAGCTGCACACTGTTTAACTGTTGTTTTAGACAAAAAAATAAGAATATCGCACCTTCCAAGAGTCTCTGGCTGCAGGTCTCCCATAGGTTTTCTGCCACATCTGGCTGCCTTCTGCAGCTGTTGCACACACCCTGGACCTCTACATTTGGGTCAATGGATCCTGATCCTGATTCCCTCTCAGTAGGGTGGGAGAAGACTCAGAGGTCTAAAAACAGATATAGACTGACTGCTAGAATCTGTTAGACTCTAGAGCTATGCTTACTTGCTAGTAGTGATATTTACTATACCCTAGATTTTGATCCTACCGTGATCCAGACTGAACAGGACAGGTTTGCACTGACACCAATGCTTAATTTCCATGGAAGCAAGGTGGAAAAACCTTTGTGCCTACGCTTCACTTCATTATGAAATATAAAAGTGACTGAGAATATCCCAAGACCTCAACATTTGCATGCAGTTTACATTTTATGTTCCAGGTTTATTTTGGAAAGGCTTCATTCATTTGTAGGTAGATTGTACACTGTGCTGCATAAAGGGAGAAAGAACCCTTTCAATTCTGACTCTTACTTTTGCTAAATTATGGTTCTTGAAGCTTACTGACAGATATTAATCTTTCTTCCCCTCTTCCACTTCTCTGTGTTCTCCGCATTTAGTTTATTCACATTTATCCAGCTTCAGAAAGCTTCCTGCTTTACAAACTTATGTAGATAAGGTTCCCTCAAGCACACTTCTTATACACAATTTAACTGACAAATGAAAAAAAACAACAAAACAAACAAAAAACCCCAACAACCCAACAACAAAAAGCCAAAAACTAAACCAACCAACCAAACAACATATTTGCAGCAGATCTCCAGAATAAATAATTTTATGAGTATTTCCATGTGTCTTATCTGTTGTAAACAGATGCACATTCATTTCATAACATTAGTGTCATGCACATCAGCAAGGCTAGAAACAAAGGTGATGCCCATTCAGAAACTGCAAATTCTTCTTCAGGATAGCCAGAGTGAGCCAGATTCAGTAACCACATTTAAAAAGATATAACTGCTTATTCACCTGGACTGTGCCACAGAGCCTCACCTGAGCAGAGGTCTCTCTGGAGACGTGACGCTCTGTGGGCTTTTGCTCCTGAAGAGGCTCACGCTCCATTACTCACGTGTAGCTTACACTTCCTTAAACATGACATCTGAATGTGGTTCACTCGGTTTAAGCTGATCCTACTTACATAATAAGGGATTGGAGGCAAGCAATGCAACACACAAAACTTACAGCACTTCCACCATTGAACAAGGACTCGCTCCAATGTGATACTCAAGGTGTTTATGTCTTACTGATGCTTACCATGGCATGTTTTCCTATCAGGCAGCAGAGCAAAACCTCTTGGGCAGGTGCAGTAATAGGAACCAGGGATGTTCACACAGCCCAAAGTACAGCCATGATTCCAGAAGCCACATTCATTGATATCTGCCAAAAGAAGTGCTTGCTGTGTTAAAAGTGTCATCAACCAGTGCCAGGGATTCAGATGACTGAAACAAATTAACAGTTCCCAAGAAGCACCTCTTTTACCCATTCATTTAAAAGAAATATGTTTTTCCTAATAAATAACCAAAAAAACCCCACCAAGTTTTCTGACCTTATTCAAACAAGCTTTGAAAACCTTCTAGTGACGCTACCTAGGCTGCATGTCCAGCATAGGTGCCTGGACAAGTTCCAAAATTATGCCTTCTCATATGGATTCCAGTGGCAATTTAATCTTATTCACCAAAATATATATTTTTTTTTCCCCTTTTTTCAGATAAAAATTCTTGTAAAAGATTTGATTCCCACATGACATTAGTAAAATTCTCAAAACACAGAAGTGGTTTAGAAGCTGGCATTCAGAAAGCAATCCTGGTGAACGTCCTGATGGCTAGCGCTCAGGCAGGTCTGGAAATCTTCTAGGCTGAGGATTTTGACACCATCTTTTCAAATCTGGTCATGCAGTGCAATGCTGCTTCTAAAAGGGATATGTTAACTATTATTAATAGGAATGTTAGATTTTTATTGAAACAATCAGATTAAACCATGTAGAAGCATGTTAAGATGCATCTTTTTTTGAAAGTGGGACTTAGAGCCATCCTGTTGCAGGATTTTCCAGTGTTTCACCTCTGGTGACCCATGTGTTTAGTTTTTTTTGTATTTAAAAACTAAATGAGGACTGGAGCATGTCTGCTTATCTAATGCTCCTCTAACTATTTAGGCAAAGACCAAGAATAGCGCTTATGACATTTTCACAGGTTTCCTTTTAGATTATTACAGAACCTGAAAGGGCACAAAACTGAAACAGCACAACTGGAATTTAAGACCTCAGAGTACCTCTTTGTTGTTAAGATACGAGAACAGAAAAAAGAAGAGTTTTCCCTTGTAATGGAACAAAGCTGAGGAGACATCCATGTGTTACCTTCACAGAACTGTTTGTTTCGACTTAAAATAAAGCCACTTGAACATTTAAACTGATGAGTCTTTGAGTCAGGCCTGCAGATTCTTCTTCCGCACTTGTCTTTGCTCAGATCATAGATTCCTTTTTCTGGAAGAATAAATGTAGCACAAATGTAATCCAGTTCTTACCATATCAATCTTCAAGGAGAAACTATTTTGAGGAAAGATACTCAGTGATGTGTTGTCTTCTTAACCCAGGAAAGTCCTTTTTTATTGAAAATTACTTACATTATTTTTTACTGGTAAAATCAGGCCAAAAAGTCACTATAAAAATGAAAGCTGGCTTCATATGACACCAGTCCTGCTAAATATTATATATTACCAGGGACTATAAAACACTCAGAAGGAAGAGGGTGACAGAGAGAGCACGCATTCAAAAAGATATAAAGACTTTTTAAGAGAGCATACAAAGACTGGAAATTATTAGCACAAATTATTAGCTTAGGTCTCACAGTATTTAGCTGAATAAAACAAACCAAAACAAAATAAAAAACACCCAGCTGGACAGAATATAAAGATTCTAAGTTTCATTTGGACAAAAACAATTAGTCNCGGGGAACTCCCAAACCCACATCAAGTATACTGGAGTGAATCCTCCTTTTTGACTATGAGAAACACCATCTTGAACTCAGATTTAACAATTTTTTCCCATATCCAACAAGATATGATCAAAGTTTCTTCAAAGGAAGCAGAAAAAAAGTACCCAGTGGATCTCCAGAAGCCTTCCTGCTTGTCCTGCTTCACAAGAAAAGGCAAACAGGTATTCCAGTATGGCTTTTCGTGGGAAGGATTTGCAGAGGCTCAGCTACCTTTTAGAGCTGCTGCTTTCCTAGATATGCAACACCCATGGTTTTATTTTTGTATCCCAAACTATTATTTTTGTTTTAATCTTCCTAATCTTCTTCTGCCCTTCTGGGGTTGCTTGCCCCTTTCCCAAGCTAAGAATAGCTGAACTGCTGCTACTGAATGTGTGTATGCAGCCACCCACACACAACACTCTCTTTGCCCTGAGCTGTCTGTGTGATGTAGAAGAAATCATGGGCTAATACAGGCAAAGAAATATGAATGTGAAAAATTTAGCTTAAATTCACCCTCTAACTTCCAAGAGATGGAAAGCAGCCTAATAGTGGAAACTGCCATTTAGTCTTCCGCAAGCCACAGTGGAGAAAACATAGCCATGTAGTGGAATGAGAGATCACACCTATAAAAGGCAGAAATAATTTCCCAGACACTTCAACTTGAGTAAAATCACCAACACTGCACTTATTTGCACCAAACTGATTAATTCTTCTCTAACAACAGTAGCATCACATAATGAAAAATGAAGAATGGATGACTGGATGGATATCATCTATGTTATTGAGTATCTTATATCTTTGAGAGGTTTGAATTGTACATAGTCTTATCTCTTGTGCAAAGAGCACATGTAACTCAACCAAGAATCCCTGAGGTTTAAAAGCCCACTATCATGAAATTCCTTTTTGTAGAACTAGTTTTGAATGGGATCCTTAATCTTTGTCCTTGCTGCAACTGAATCAGGAAGATATTGTAATGAGGTCTCTAATCTTCAAAGGCAGGTGTTTAAGACAGGGCTGGATGAGACTTTGAGCAGCCTGGCCTAGTGAGAGGTGTCCCTGCCCAAGGCAGGTAGGTTGGAGCTAGATGATCTTTCAGGTCCCTTCCAACTCAAGCCATTCTGCGACTCTGTGATAACTCATTAGAATAACAAAAGTGGAAGTGCAATCACAAAACAATGCAAATCAGAAAGAAGACCATATGTTCAAGGCTACATCTTGTGCTTAACGCTGCTGCTGTTTTTTTGCCCCTTGCTTGTCTGGGTTGGAAGGGATCTCCAAAGGTCATCTAGTCCAACCCCCTCTCCAGTAAGCAGGGACATCCTCAACTAGACCAGGTTACCCAGAGCTCTATCAAGCCCCGCTTTGAGTATCTGCAAGGATGAGGCCTCAGCTACCTCCCTGGGCAACCTGTTCCAGTGTTCCACCACCCTTGGTTTAAAGAACCTGTTCCTGAGACACCCAGGAATTACAGGATAAATAACAGAAGCAATTTAGCAATCTGTGCAACATCAAGAGTTTTTTTTTTTTAATGGAATAATTATTAAAATCTCAATACTGTCAAATCAAAGCATTGAAAAAAAATTAAATCACATTTCAGAATGTAAAATGAATGGCGACTAAGTTATAAACCACAAAGATTTTAAGACAATATTTTCTGGAAGAACAAGGATTGTGAACCATATTTTCTAGTTTAAGTTTTGTGGATGTTTTTGCCTCCCATCACCTCTCATATGGAAATGAGTCTTCTCAGATAATAGCCTGTTGCTGGTATCTTACACTTGAAAGAAACACAACATAATTCCTTCAAAAAACCTATCATGAGCCTACTCAGTAACATTAATCTGTCAGAGGAAAACCTTGAAAAAATTCCAGAGGCAATCTTTGAGATTTTAAGGTAATGAAGACATTTTATGAGTCATTAATAAAAGCGTAAAGAACATTCCAGCAGATATTTATGAATACACATACTGCCATCTAATCTAGGGTTAGCTGTCGAACAGAGCTAAGGTAAATTAGAGGTCACCATTCAGATATTGCCATGATAAAGTTGTTGTATGAGGTTATAGCAAACACATAGCTAAATGAATGCTCTTCTCGGTACTTGTCCCTGACCAATCCAGGAAAGTCTTTTGACGAGGAGAGGAAAGAGGGGACATGAGGAATTTAAGTAGTAAAGTAAAAATTCAAATTCCACCAAAAAATCAAATCATGTCATTTGAGCACTTCTCCTCAGTTCCCTTGTCATCTGAAGGAACTCACTTGCTATCTGTTTTAAAGAAGGCCTGATAATTCACAGCTGACACTACACTGCAACATACGTTTTCTTGGCTTCTACAAAGCATCCAATTAGTCTAGGTATGCTTTTATCTTCAGGTTTCTCTGTTGTAAGAACAGCCATAAATCTCACTTGTACTCGAAGCTCATTAGTCCTCCTTTCATCCCAGTTCTTGCACTGAATAAGCCAAACAACACACAGGTAAAGTCCAAAAGGTTCATCTGGACTCAAGCCTATTAAGCTTCTTTCTACTCCATCGCCTCCCAGACAGTTTTACAAGAGGCTATTTAGAATTAAAAAAAAACAAAAAACCAAAAAAACCCAAGCCTGCTGCTGACATCATTTACTGTCATATAAAAATTTACTACAGGAGTATATGCTGTAAGGCATTTAAAAACAATGGTAGTTTAGTAACGAAGGTGGAGAAATCATCTTCTCCAGAAAGAGAAACACCAGAAAGCAGAATGTTCTGGTGGAAGAAGTCGAGCTCCTCTTCTCACACAAGGATAAAAGTTAAGTGTAGTTGACTTGTGTAGTTGACTAAATGGTTATTGAAATGATGTTGCATATCCCTATGAAGAAAATATTTGTAATATAACCAACAGCCCCTGAGGTTCAAGAGATTGCTATCATGAACTTTCTCAGTCATCGTTTCTTCCCCTCCATGAACATGCAGACACAGTGACAGACACTGAAGGAGGCCTCATGAGACCTTAAAAATCTCATCAAAACAACCCTGAGATGTGTGCATATGCACTGTCTGCACCACAAATATGTCCTTCCCTAGTTACTCTGTGTGAGAGCATCAAATGTGTCAGTGGAAAAAAGTGCTGCCATTTGTCAGGGTGACTGTTTTCCTCAAAGGAAGCAGGGGACAGGTATTGGCTCCCAGTCACAGAATTAATCAGGCTGTACAAGACCCTTGAGATCATCAAATCAGACCTATCACCCAACATCATGTAATCAACTAAATCATGGCATCAAGTGCCACATCCAGTCTCTTTTTAAACACTTCCAGGGACAGTGACTTCACCACCTCCCTGGGCAACACGTTCCAATGGCAAATCACTCTTTCTGAGAAGAACTTCCTAACATCCAGCCTAAACCTAAACAGCTTGAGACTGTGTCCCCTTGTTCTGTCACTGGTTGCCTGGGAGAAGAGATCAATCCCCACCTGTCTACAACCTCCTTTCAGGTAGTTGTAGACAGCAATAAGGTCCTCCCTGAGCCTGCTCTTCTCCAGACTAAACAACCCCAGCTCCCTCATAGTGCTTGCACTCCAGAATGGAGGCTTCCTTTGTTTACAAGTTTGTTTGATTTCCCAAAACACCTTCACTTATGCATCTCAACAGCTCTCCCCACTGAAAACAAACCATTCGAAGAAGAAAGTTCCCTTGATGATGTTCCCACTCAGACCAGACCTCAGGACAGAAAGATAGCATGGTGTCATGTAAAGCTGTTAATTGGCACAAAGAAGAATAAAGCCTACTTTATAGCAGATACTTAGAAACAGCTCAAGATTAAATACTTAGAAATTTCATTTTTGCTCATAGAAACCACCTCTGCTTTTTCCTCATGCCTTTATTCCATCTATGCATCTTGGAACCCATGACCATCTTCCCTCTGCAGCCATTGTGCAACACACAACTGCCTCTATGCTATTTGCTTAGTTGTTCACATCAAAGCAAAACTGGTGACAACAGCTGTTCCATTAAAGCAGGAATATGCCTCCTGCTTTCCAGAGATCAGAGATTATTTCCCCTGCACACCTGACACATCCTACTGCCTCAGCAGGAATTCTCAAAGAAGATGTGATATCTGTAGTCAACTACCTCCATTTTCTGATCTGCAGTGAAAGGCAGACACACCACCACCTCATACATTTGGCAACTGATATCAATGGAAGAGACTCAAAGCACTTATTTCATAAGTCACTCTGGCAACTTCAAATCTGTCTAAAACAGGTTGACTCCTAATCCAGACACTTCACAGCAAAACTGAGTCATCTGAAAGTATCATTTGTCAGACAAACTATGCAGTTTAACTCTTTCAGTGCCATGATCATCAGAGGTGTTTAGATGCACATTAGAATAAAACTTCCAGAAAGGAACAGACATTTGATGAAGATAATCTACATGGAGGATTAAAAAGCTGTCCGCCTTGTGCATAGCAGGAAAGTTTGCAAACAAAGGGAAGAGAAGGAGAAAGATCACGTTTATTTGAATATATATTCAGATCAATGGAATGAGAGGTTAGTTCATCCTCAGCACACTTCCAGTTAGATATTCTAGATGGATTCACACACACTCAGTGAAAAGTTAAAGAATTTTTTTCCTTGGCTTCTGTGAGGCCTGGATTTTTGTCAGAAGAAACTATGTTGTGAAAAATCAGAGTGTACAGCATTATTATTCTCACACATAACAACTGTGCATTTACAGTTTACTTACCAAAATCCTGCTGTTCTGTTCTTGCACCTGGCTGTTTAAATGGATGTACCACTTTTATCTCCTCTGGAGGGAAATATGATGGCTTCAGGCTAATTGTCACTACAACTTTTCCAGTGTACTTGTTCGCTCTCCATATCATACCAGATTTTATCTCTGAATAGTACAGGTGCTCAGCAAAGACAGACATTCCAAGCAATTGACGTCTACAGCAAAGAGAAGATAACACAAAGTGGCACATTACCCGATCCCTATATACTCAATAGATGCAGAATGGGCAACCTGTACTTCCCACAGGTTACAGGACTGACTCAATAGTCAGAAAAAGCCTGGGCATGATCCTGCTTCTGGTGAACTCAAAGACCCAAACAGATATTTGCTTTGTTGGAGGATGTAGGCCAGATAAGTTCCTTTATTCCCCAGTTCCTAATACCTGTTCTGACACTTCTGACTGTCTCAGGAAATCAGAGTAGAGATGGAGAGGTAGGAGCTGAGCATTCCTAAAATCCATCTAGCTACTTCTCCTATCACAGGAACTTAGTTTCCATTTGCTAGTCAGTCAGAGCAGCCAGCAGGAAGCACATAAGGATCCAGTCTTAAATAAGAAGGAAAACAGAAAATTATAGTGAAAGAAAGAACATCAACCTCCACTTTCCAGTACATATTCCAGGTAGAAAAAAGATAATCCATATTATCCAGGTTCATAGGGAATGTGTTGAATCCCTGGTGAACACCAGCCAAACCAAGGAAGAAAGGGGGAAAGAGTAAGGACAAACCCAAAGTAACAGCTGGCAATGTAGGAACCAACTAGCTTTGCATTCATCATATGCAAATAGTGTGCTGCATGTTTAACCCAGCAGGCCAGAGAGATGATGTATTTTTCTCGTTTTGCAGTTGACAGTCCCTGGTAGGCATATATTGGTCCAGCCATAGTGACCAGTGCAGTAACACAGGGTAACCTTTTCCTGAACACCTCAGTGAGAACATGCCCACCATGGAGCATCTGTATCACTTCAAAGGCACCCAAAAGCACAGGGGTATAACAGCTCCCCAAGTCATGAGTGGTGCATGAGGGGGAAAAGTCTGTCACGTAGGAGTTTTCCCTACACCTACCAATTCTTGCTGAAGAGCCTGAGCACAGACGCAAGGAGGACAACAGACTTAGAGGAGGATAGGAAAGGGCTGATCAAGATCAGTCTCTTGAGCAGTGCTCAGACACCTGAGCTCGCCCACTGCAACTTTGGACAAATAATTTAATCTCTGCTTTTGGCTTCTCTATCTGCCAAAAAAGGTCACTAATAAACATTCAGAGAGGATTTCCATGGATTAAGTAGTTATCATTTGCTAAAGGTTTGGAAGACGGAGAGCATTGAGTGGCAGTATAAGCCTGACGACAATGACTTCCTTCCATTTTCATTTCAGTGCTTTTAGATTTACAGTTTACTACACTTTATACTCCTTATAGTGTTGTGAACTGATAAAATAAAAAGGAGAAAGAGGAAGAGAACTGAAGTGCATCCCTGGGAAGAGAGTGTTTTATTTCTGACAAGCTCAGGAAAACTCACCGGACAGAAGTTTTGAGCAAACGAAGAGCTCCACCACGATAGTCACAGGATCCGATATGGGAAATCTCTTTCCTATGGTCATATTGTATCCAATAGAGCCTTGTGTCAACTAGATCTAGTGATATGGCCATGATTTTTAGAGTGGTTCTTAAAACATTTCTCACATCACTTCCACTGAGGGACACTCGGTGTATACTGGAAGTTGTACCATCTGAAGACCAAAACAGCAGCCTGCGGACAGGAGAGGCATGTTTTGAACCAAAAAACAATCAACAAGAAGCTCCACGTCTGCAAGATCACATCACTGCTACACAGTCCTTGTTTAGTTACTCTTCTATACAGAAATTTTCAGTCTTGCCACAGTGCTTTCAGAACCTAAACAAATAGGTTGGACTTGATGATCTTATGGTATTTTGTAAATGAAATTTTTCTGTGAGTTTAATAATAAAGCAAGATAATTCCTTAGTAGATATTCACTTACTTCATACACATCTCCTCTTATAGCTCTATAAAGAATGGAAATATTCTTTTTACAACAAAGTGTTGTCTACTTGACAGAAGGAATGTTACCACTGAAGTTTTGTTACAGTTGTTTTCTTATTTTAATAAATATGTTTCTATCAGAGACTTTATGACTCTGTTCAGGGAGCAAGGATTGACTAGAAAGTTCTCTCATGTAGGTTAAGCAGGAATCAGCCCAGCTTAACCATGAAGGACTTTTGTCTGTCTATCTGCTCTGTTCATCCATGCAGCCAAGGAAAGAGACTGGAACGACCTCTCAAATCTATGGGGAACTCCTGCAAACCTGGGGAAAAGCATGAGGAGAAATCTATCTCCAGAAACCCCAGCTGAACACATCACTTAAATGTTTAATTTAAAAATACCACTTCTATTATTGTTCTCATTTCTTTACCTTCCTGATAATTGCAGCAACCAGATTATGTTGTTACTAAATTAAGACAGTCAAAATACAGCTCCAGTGCTCCAAAGAGTTGAAGTTAGTGTAGGTCAAATTATTCATGCATCAGAATCCAGATATACCAATGTAACTGAAGTTAACAACAGTTCTTCCAAACAGCAAGTTATCTCTCATTCATGTATGTTCTATTAATGTTTGGGTTTAGATTCTTTCCTTGGGTTTCTTTTGCCAACATTTTTTTCCAAGAATCATCATCATTTTGCCTCACTTTCACAAAACTGCAGAGTCTATATGCATGAAACAACATGGCACATGACATGACAACATGACATGACAACATGACAGCTTCACTAAGCTTATGTTAATAATTTGTTAAATGCTCCCAAATGAAACAGACAGGGACTTTGCTGAAATGAGGCCAGTGGAGAGCTAAAAGGATGACTGGGAGACTTGAGCATCTCCCCTGCAAAGAAAGACTGAGAAACCTGGGGCTGTTTAGTCTGGAGAAGAGAGAACTAAGAGGACATCTTAGCAATGTGTATAAATATCTGAGGGGTGGATGTCAAGTGGATGGGGCCAATCTCTTTTCGGTGGTCAGCAGCAATAAGACAAGGAGCAACAGCTACGAATTGGTACATGGAAGGTTTCATCTCAGCATGAAGAGAAACTTCTTCACAGTGAGGGTGACAGAGCACTGGAAAAGGCTGCTCAGAGAGGTTGTGGAGTCTCCTCTGGAGATTTTCCAAACCCACCTGGATGCACTCTTGTGCAAACTATCCTAGGGGATCCTGCCTTGGCAAGGGGGGTGGACTCGGTGATCTCTGGAGGTCCCTTCCAATCTCTAAAGTTCTGTGATTCTGTGAAACGCATTAGATCTTGCTGGCAAGGGACTATACTAAACCAGCAGGAATAATCGAGCCTTGTCTCACAGTTTTTCCTTGCTGTTACATGATCTATGCTGTTCTCATAGGTTATTGGCGTATAGGGGAAAACATTTTTCCAGAAAGACAGTCCAATTTTATACTGCCATTTTCAAACACTTCAGTGATACCTGCTTACATTCTGTAGCACTTAAGAAATGTCGCTATTCTGGAAGTTTGGACAAATGCTAGCATTCACTTTTCACAAACAAGGAGACTGAGAAACCAAGGTGTTACAGTCTCTATGCACTACTTATGCAAACCACTACAGGGACAAGATATGATACGAACACAGAAAGACGTAAGGAAGAATGAAGATTAGAAACCAGCTTGGGTAATTGCCAGAATTACTGTATTTGTTCTCTATTTTTATTTAGTATAAATCCTGGGGTTTTTTGACATTTCTGAACACCATTAAAAAATTAAAATCAATTTTTGCAGCAATAGCTATAGTATTGCTACAAAAATAATCTTGTGTACTGCCAAAACCTGGAAGTATCTTTTCAGAAAAGACTCTGTTGTTAGGGTATCAGATTAACTTCAGAGTTGCACACATTTGAAGGAAGACTTTGTTAAATACCAGATTTAGTTCATGTTCATGCATGGGGGTTTTAACCATAGAATGCTTTGGGTTGGAAGGGATCTAGAGGTTACCCAGTCCAATTGCCCTGCAGTAAGGAGGGACATCGCCAACTAGATCAAGTTCTCCAGAGCACCATCATCCTGACCTTGAACATCTCCAGGAATGGGCCCTCCACCATGCCACTGGACAACCTGCTTCAGTGTTTCATCATCCTGTGGTGATCTCCTTTCTAATGTCCACTCTAAACCTACCTTGCTCTAGTTTAAAACCATTGCCCTTATTCTGTTGCTACATGGCCTTGTAAACAGGGCATAATTCCCATTGAATGAAAAACAGAGCTCTTAGACTTTTGATACAAAAAGAATTGCCACAGGGCATAAACAAAAATTAGACTTTTTGGAATCTAGTTTCTTTACAGTTTATTGCTGGCTTACTAGCCTCTCTATAAGCACAGAAGTACAGCTCTTCTGCATGTTCAATCACACCTAGGTGAATATACACAGCTAAGTCTCCCCAAACTTTCACAGACGTTGAGCAAATAAATCCCTACAATGTCATTTATGATGTTGTACAGTGGCATTTGACAGTGAGTTTGAGGGTTTGCAAATATTTCCAAGATTGGAAAATATTATCTTCAAAAGAAAATTCAGAAAAAAAAACCCATTTATATATATATATGACATGGAGTTTCTGGAGCATGTCCAGAGAAGGGCAACAAAGCTGGTGATGGGTTTAGGGAATAAGTATTACAAGGAGCATCTGAGGGAACTGAGATTCCTTAGTCCAGAGAAAAGGAGGCTGAGGGGAGACCTCTTTGCTCTCTGCAATTCCCTGAAAGGAGATTGTCGTGAGGTGGGGGTTGGTCTTTTCTCCCCAATGTCAAGTGATAGAATGAGAGGAAGAGGTCTGAAATTGTGCCAGGGGATGTTTAGGTTAGAGACTAGGAAACACTTCTTTCCTGCAAGAGTGGTCAGGTAATGGAACTGACTGCCCAGGGAGGTGATGGAGTCACTGTCCCTGGAGGTGTTCAAGAAATGTGTGGACATGGCACTTTGGGGTATGGTTTACTGGCCATGGTGAGCTTAGGTTGAGAGTTAGACTTGATGATCTTAGAGGTTTTTTTCCAACTGAAACAATTCTATCATATATGCACACACACAGAGGCTGATGTTCAGGCCTTTAAATCCTACCCAAATTTCAAGACTCCAAAGAATACTAGTAATGCTGCTAGCATCAGAAGCTTGGTTTATGCATAAAAGTACTAGGGAATGACACATAAATATTAAACTATTTTCACACTGTTAAGCAATTCGGATTTGTAGCACTTTGTTACTGCAATTGAAATGTGGCAACAAAACCATGCTGTTGCTGTACAAAAGAGAACCATCTCAAAAGACTCCTCAAGGTTTTATTTTTGCAGCCTTAATGGAAGAGGTTTAGGTCTAAAAAGGAACTAGCATGGAGACACCATCAAGACAATTCGTATTGGTAACTCCTGAGACCAAATGTCTCATGTGAGCATGGTTCTCAGTGTAAATGGCTGAAAACTGGAGGAAGTACCTTTGTGATGACCAAATTACTAATGACACTAGTAGATTCATAGATTCAGAAGCAATGCTCTAATCAAATGACAAAGAGAAAAGGGAAACAGGAGCAAAATTGTAAATTTAGACCTCCTTTCAGAAAATATCCCAATTTATATTCTAAACATGCCAGTTCTGGAGCACAGGGACTCCTGGCATTAGCAGACATCATTCCCCTTGCTGCTCCAATCCTATTATCTGCCACCTTGAAGATTGCTGTCTGGACCATGAACATCTCTTTTCTCTTAGTTCTTCATGCTAGCAAAATTTTCACTGATGACTGAGAGATATAGCTCCTGCATTAAATTTTGGTGAGCTTTTCTCAACCACATCTCTGTTTATCTCTTCCCTATTCATCTCTCATATACTTATTATTCTTTAATCCTGTTTTGTCAAAGTTCAATGAGGTATTGGTCTACAGAAAATGCACTATAAACAGAACAGTCTACAAACCACTATAATAGCACTTTGCATATTTTGAGTCCACTTCAGTGACATTACTAACCTAGTTAAAATTACCTTTGCTCAGCATCAATGGTAATCCTCATGGGACGACCAACATCTCTTAGAAGAACTCGGCGTTTCTTCCCATTCAAGTCTGTGGCTTCTATGGTTGCTTTTTGTCTGTTGGCCCAGAGAATGTCTTGATTTATCCAATCAATAGCAAATCCTGAAGTGTCTTTGTCTATGTAACACAATCTCTGTAATTAAAAAAAAACCTGTGCTGACAACAGGAACCATCCTAATATAATTGTCCTAAACTTGACTTTCAGTATAGGGAAGGGAGTGCCAGACTGAAGCCTCCTCCTTCATTTCTCTCAGACGTGTACATGTTTCTCTTAATCACTTTGATTTGACCTTTGTGCTTACCCATACCCCTTCTGAACTGAATGACTGTCTGCAAGAAGGACAACAGGTTTCCACAAGAAATACACCTGACGAATCTTTTAGCTACAGCTGAGGCCTTGGGAAACCAAGTTTGCTTGAGAGGTGTCCTTGCCCATGGTGGGGAGATTGGAGCGGATGACTTCTAAGGTCCCTTCCAACCTAAACCGTTCTATGATTCTTGCATTTTGCACACCGTGAAGCACTCAGACTTGTTCCATTACAGATGGAAGACTTCCTAACACAGTGATGCTGGACCCTGATGCTTTAAAAGCAGCATGACATACATCAGTAAAGACTTCACAAAGATACACAAACACTGCCAATCTCTCTCAACACCCACCCCCAACCCACCC